>JAPMUY010005763.1:0-7500 GCA_026901105.3 Galaxias olidus | reverse complement strand
GTAAAGGCAATGTGTGGTAGGGGTGTCTGGCGTGTGTGTACGTGTGTGTGTGTGTGTGTGTGTGTGTGTGTGTGTGTGTGTGTGTGTGTGTGTGCGCGCACGGGAGGGATTCTCACCTGCAGCGGTGTTGATGTTCCGGCCGGTCTCCTTGACGCTGACTCTGTTGTTAGGGGGGTAGTCGGGCACAGAGGGGCTCTCGTAGCGCTTCTCCGGAATGCGTGGACTCACCTTAGCAGGATATGGACTGGGGGAGGGAGGGAGGGAGGGAGGGAGGGAGGGGAGGAGCAGATATTGGATGGAAAAAAGTGGGACAAAAGGAAGCGATGTGAGAGATTGAATGTATAAGAATTCTAAGGTCAGCGTCTTGTCATGTCTGGCAAGAACACACACACACACACACACGTGTGCTCACACATACACACACAGATACACACAGATACACACACAGACACACACGCAGCCTCGTTACCTGGACTGGACGTGCTGCTCGTCGATGGCGTCCACGGCACTCTCCACCGAGTTGAGCAGGGACTGGATCTGATTGGCCGACTCCTTCAGGAGGAAACGGGTCACAAACTGCTCCATGTTGGTTCCTCGCTCGTACACCTGACGCCGGGGGCCACAGGAAACAGGAAGTTAATCCCCACCTTTATTGTCAGAGGCATTAGGGAACCGAAAACAGCCAAGCAGACTTTTCCTAGATGCGTCTATGAAAGCCTCTCTCTCTCTATTGCTTATGAAAGCCGTTCCAATAAAAAACTCTGAAAAAAAAAGCTGTTGATATATATGTGGATCACAGACAGAGGAACAGACAACGAGAAACGAACTGGTCGCAAAGCAACAAAGGAGAGCATTTATTAATAGGTTGTCGGCAGGCGACGGAAGTGGGACGGCAGCGGGGCCGGGCCTTGGAATCCGTCGCGCCCCGGAAAAGGCCCGTCGTCACTTTATTAAGAGGAACATTTGTTTTTTTCCCCTCTGACAAACAGAGCAAAAACCCCGTAGAAGCTTTTACCCCTCAAGGCACATAATGAAGAAATCAATCTTTACAAAGCCCCGTTCAGCCTCCCAGAGAGTGCCCGGTCGAGAGCCCGGCCATAAATCGGAAACTTTCCCGGATCTTAAATTTCCCCCGTTCGAAAAAAAAAAGAAAAAAGCAGGAGTTCGATTTCTTTCGACACCCGACCCCCCCTTATAAAGACAGATAAACCCAAATGAATTGCTGGTATACGCAAGTAAAGAAACGATTTCAGGCTGAGTAATCATCAGAGCGGAGAGGGGATGCAACTGCCCCGTGTGGGCGTTTGTTGTTCTATTTTTATCTTGAGCGTGTTTCGACATTAGACTTTACCAAACCACTTCTGTCAGACTGTTAGAGACTGTGCTGCCAGACTGTGCTGCCAGACTAACAGTCCAGGGAGTTTGACCAACAGCTTCAACGACTGTGTTAGAGACTGTGCTGCCAGACTAACAGTCCAGGGAGTTTGACCAACAGCTTCAACGACTGTGTTAGAGTCTGTGCTGCCAGACAGGCTGGGCTCTGTCTACTGTCCAGGGAGTTTGAGCAGGTACAACCACTACGCTAGTCACGCAGTTACTTCCTAACACGCTACAGAGGTTAAATGAGCAGAGGTACAGTATAAACACTAATATACCAATTTTCCAGAGATATAAAATATTTTCTTTTGGTGGTGAATAACATCCATCTTGACAATGGCTGCTGTACACAACAGGCTAGCTTCCACTATAAAGGTGAGTGTGGCTGGCTCTTACCCCGGGCAAACGTTAAAGGACAATACCAAACACAGACGGCCATATTGTTTAACAAATTGTAATTGTTTTATATTGGTCATTACTGGTTATGAAACATTACTGGTTGTTAAATACCACACCACTCTACTGATTCATCATCTCTCAATGCAAATTCAACAAAAGTTTTTTAACTATATTGCAACGTATTAAACAGCACAAAAACGGACCAAGTGTCAACTAGTTGCCCGACACACGCTAGAATGTTCCAGGGTGAGACGCCTGCTGTAACTCAGGGGACAAAAGGGGCCATAGGACACTAAGGAGATTGAGGCGGCAGAGAGGGCTATTGAGCCGTCAGCGTTTCTCTCTGCCTCTGTGATCAACGAGGAAAGCCCCAGCAGAGGCAGACAACACACACACACACACACACACACACACACACACAGACAGACACTTACATGCACTATCGACTTCATTGTTGGGGTACATTAATGTGATACACACATACAGACACAAACACACACACACACACACACACACACACACACACACACACACACACACACAGACAGAGAGAGTCAATACCTGCATTATTCTCCTAACCGCTGTACTAAACTACTTGCTAATAAAAGGAATCTGCTGAGTGGGCCAGTGTGTGGGTGTGTGGGCCTGTCCATGTGCTTGTGTGTGTACTGTACTGTATTGTGTGTGTGTGTGTGTGTGTGTGTGTGTGTGTGTGTGTGTGTGTGTGTGTGTGTGTGTGTGTGTGTGTGTGTGTGTTAACGTGTGTTGGCGCACACATCTTTCACGGCACATTGATGGAAATCAATGGGCACTGTCCACATTCCAAGACATAATGAACTGCACCAAAAACTCATATAGTAAAGCACTAAAAGAATGAACCTTACTTCGAATTTCTTCGGGGGTCAGCAGATATGGGGTTCTTAGATGAATAATTGTGAAATGCAAATCACATATCTGTGAGTTATATCTGGCAGAATGAGAGTGCTTTCTCCTGGTCGCTGCCAACGTACTTCATCACAGAAAACAGTAAGGGAAACAAATGGAGGCGGAGGAGGAGGAGAGACAGAGAAAATGCACTGAGATTTTGTGCGTACAGTAGATTCACTGTACTTTTTTTATATTAAGAAAGACAGAAAGAAAGAAAGAAAAAAAGAAAGAAAGAAAGAAAGAAAGACAGAAAGAAAGAAAGAAAGAAAGAAAGAAAAAAGAAAGTAAGTAGTTTAAAGAAACCATGCAATTATATGACTCTCTCTGTGTGCTGTGTGTGGGCGTGTGTGTGTGTGTGTGTGTGTGTGTGTGTGTGTGTGTGGGTGTGTGTGTGTATTTTGTGACTTTTAGCAGAATAAGCCTGTCAATTTTGAAGGACAAAAAGCAAACCATGGCGCTGACCCACATTTCCCTTCAAACACATTCACACACACACACACACACACACACACACTAAACACACTAAACACACACACACGCGCGCGCGCCCACGCCCACACACAGAGACAGACATTGGAGCTAATCAACGGCAGCAGAGCAGCGACTCCAGCTGAAGGGTCTGCCTGGCTGGAACACAATATACTGATAGAGAGCAGATTGGCTTTGTTTAGAGGCAATCACTAGGAGGAGGCCACGGAGACGGAGAGAGAGGGGGAGAGAAGGAGGAGAAATCGTCCGTTTCTTTCTCTTTCTCCTCCCGCCCCGCCTCCTCTGTCCCGCTAATCTTTCGCCGCCCCGTTCTCTTCATCCCTCTCGCTCTCTTTCTCCGACGGCATCTCTCCCCATCCTTCTCTCCCCTCCGTCTCTCCTCGTCTCGCTCCCCCCCTCCTCCCCTCCTCCGTCTCTGGCCCTGCAGATCCCCCCCAGGAAGGAGAGCCGTGATGTCTGATTCACAGGAACCATTGACCCTGAGAGAGAACCAGATATGTGTCGACTTCCTGCTCCAGAACTCCTGTTAACTCTCTGCCCCCGCGCGCGCACGTGGGTGTGTGTGTGCGTGTCTGTGTGAGTAGCACGCCTGCCTATTTGAGTGTGTGTGTGATTGTGTTATGCGTGTGTGCTTGTGTTACGTGCGTGTGCTTGTGTTATATGTGTGTGTTTCATGTGTGTGAAAGTAACACGCCGGCCTCTGTGTGTGTGTGTGTGTGTGTGTGTGTGTGTGTGTGTTCCCATGAACCAGCGGTTGTGTAACCCCGCGCTCTCCAGAAGCTCATCAGCCTCTCTAATCTCCCCCGGCTCTCCGTTGGCACACCGGGGGACCTGCCGGCACACTCGAGGCAGGGCGAGGAGATGCGCGTTCAGCCTGGAGACGAGCCCTCGTTTCGGACGGAGATGGGGATGGGGTGGGGGGGTGGGGGGGGGGGGGTCACCCTGGCTTGTGGTTCTCAATAAGATAAGATTGTAGGAGGAGTATGGCAGGAAGCTTTTCAACCTGCTTCGTTTCGACGTAACGACATCTTTTTCGTTTTCTTTTGAGATTTACTGTTAAGGGGTTTGGTAGAATGGCAACCATTTTGAGCTAATTTGGCCACAACATATGTTGCTCTGGGAGAGGTTTTTGTTGCAACAGGTTGATATTTTGATTCAGGGAGTGGATGAAGAGGGAAATCAGTCATCAGTACATCCGTAAATCCTTTTTTCCTACCTTTTCCATTTTGTCTTTTCATTAGTTATGTTTTGACATTCCATTTAAGCTGTCCTAAAATCACAGTTTGATAATCGTTGCATTAAACAGGCTGTCCCCTGACAAATCCCTAGATCATTCTCTAAATATCTCCGGAGATCTGCCGCTTGCTCTGGATTTTGCAAAGCGACGCGGCGATGTGACATTTTCTCCTCCTCCTATGGTTCCTACACGTGTATAGCTGCTTTAAAGCCCTGGCTCTGTTATCACCTGCTGTCAAGACAACCAAAACCATGGTTACATAATTCCACACGACGTGGTAGCATCAGCCATCAGGCTACCGCTTCAGAGCACCTCTGGCCAAAAAAAGAAGAGGACTTACTTTGAAGAAACTATTTTATTCCCACCGCAATATCCATTTGAAACGAGGCCAAATTGACTGTCACGACTTTTGAATGCGGCGTTGTTCACCTCCTCTTATCCATTAGTGGAACTGTTTGTGCTTGAATGAAATCCCTCTGTGACTTCTTCTCGGGTGTCATGGGTTTCTTTTGTGTGTTTGCTTATTTTGAGCCTCTGACCTAAGGCAATTTTCTATCATCATGTGATAGACAACAACGTTTTTGGAATTTAATTTGAATTGGATTGCGTTGACTGTGCCGGTTTCAAAAGTGTGTGTAAGTGCGCATGTGTGTTAGATGTCACTCTCATCAATCAGCACCCCTAAACACACACACACACACACACACACACACACACACCCACGCCCCCATCCCCTCCACTAACAGACACATATATACGCACCCAGAGGCACACCCACACCCTTCACACAAACACACACACACACACACACGCCCGTCAACAGGCCCGCCCACAGACACCCAGGTCCGTTGGGAATTAGATGTGTGTTATAATCAGTCAGTTGATGATGGGGGTTTTTGATTACAGACCAGAGAGCAGGCCTCGTTACGGGGGATTGTCCTGCGTACTCCGCCTCCCTGCCTTCACCTTCCTTCCTTCCTTCCCTCCCTCCCTCCCTCCCTCCCTCCCTCCCTACCTCCCTCCCTCTAAACCTCTTTCATTGGGGCATGATTATGAAGAAGGGAGGTGGAGAGCGAAAGAGAGAGACAAATACTCCGTAGCGCGGCCAACCCAATTACCCTCCGGCATTTCAATGTAAAGTTGTCTTTGGAGCCTCGAGCCCTTACGTTTATAGACTGGCATTCTTTCTGCCTGAGCACTTTTAACGGACTGCTGGAAATAAAGGTATCGATGTGTGTGTGTGTGTGTGTTCATCATGCTGAATGGAAGTTTACTTGACATTGACAAGATAAATATACTTACAGCCAACAAACCTGGACTCGGCCTAATTGTGCCTCAAGCTGTCAATATCTACCTGTCACACACACACACACACAAACACACCATTCTTACAGATACCTCACATCAATAGGTGAATCTGTGCCTCGACAGAGCACTATTGTACTACTGCCACTCACACACGCACGCACACACACAGTCACACACACCTCCACCTCAACACACACACCTCCACACCCACCCAACCACACACACAAACACACCCACACAGCCGATGAGCTAACTGCTCAACCGGTGCCTAATATCTTCATTGGAAAGCAGTCTAACCTCTCTTGCCTGCCTGTCTACGCGGCCGCACATAGATGGCGCTAGAGAGGAACGTGATCATAAGGCACTGCACACAGAAACGGAGCAGAACCTCTCCATGAACTGCATGAAGAGGTCACGTCTCATGGGACGGTGAACACAGAGGCGTGGCTGTGCCGGGTCGCCCCCCCCCCCCCCCCCCGGACGTGTGTGTGTGTGTGTGTGTGTGTGTGTGTGTGTGTTCGGAGCCCACGTGATCACCGGCCGCACCGTGACCTCCCGCGCGCTCTAACAAAGGACCCGGCGCCGCGCCAACTGTCACGACGTCGCCGCTTTGGTTTCACGGCCCTGAGGGCGCGTTGGAGGGGAACCGGCTCCCGGTAATGACTGTTTCCCTGCACGCCGGACCATCGGTTGTTTTCCATCTCGGGAATTAGAGCGTAAGTTCTCCCCTGATTGTTTGTTGCAGGGGCGCGGAGCCATCCTCTTTGTGTGAGATTGGTGTTTATTTGAGCTCTGAAGTCATCCTGCCAAAACATCACGAACACACACACACACAGAGAACGAGAGAGAGAGAGAGAGAAAGAGAGAGAGAGAGAGAGAGTTTTTTCCCCCGCACCTCCAACACACTGACACGACTTCACACATCAACCAATTAAACAGTATCCTGGCAACCACCGTCAATATGTCTCTTAGCAACCGTATTTGGGGCGAGATACGCCGATCGTATCGGGAGGGGGAGGGGGGAGTGAGGAGAGCCGTATTCACCGACGCAGAGTGGAGTGGAGTCTTTTCCACCTCTCCACGTCTGGTATGGTTAAACTTCACTGAGTCGATGCTGACAATGCTCTTTACAGCAAGCGCAACAAGTATTTTGCATGAAAGGGCGGAAACACAAGCAATCTGCCAATATATATATATATATAATAGACGGAGAAATGCAGTTTTCAACTGACTTTTCTGGGACTCCGTGTGTTGAAAAGGTTTGGAATTCCGTGGGGAAGGGGAGGACAGGACCACTGCTACATGGACCCGGGGCCGGGGGGAGGTGGTGCTATATGGAACCGGGGTTGGTGCTATATGGAACCGGGAGGTGGTGCTATATGGAACCGGGAGGTGGTGCTATATGGAACCAGAGTTGGTGCTATATGGAACCGGGAGGTGGTGCCATATGGAACCGGGGTTGGTGCTATATGGAACCGGGAGGTGGTGCTATATGGAACCGGGGTTGGTGCTATATGGAACCGGGAGGTGGTGCCATATGGAACCGATGCCGGGGTACGGTGGTGCTATGTAGAACCGGGTCCGGGTCTTTTTTGTCCCATATATATATAAAAAAAATCAACAAAAAAAATAAATAAATTATATATTATATTATATTATGTATTATATTATATTATATATATTATATATATATTTTTTTGTCCTCCTACATATATTATTATCTTTGTCATCCTACATATATTATAATTTTTTATCCTCCTATA
>JAPMUY010005762.1:0-11141 GCA_026901105.3 Galaxias olidus | reverse complement strand
ACGCTTGCTCATTCGTAATTTGCTAGCTGCTCTTCACATGTGTGAGCAGAATTGTAGGTCTAGCCTATAACAGCTAACTCATAAACCTTGGCCCAAAAAGATACCAGCCTTAGCAATGCAACAAGCAAACAGCATAGAATGGAATGCCAAAACAGCATGGAGTGCTAAAAAAACAACAACTGCTGGCCATATTGCTTAAGCTAAACGCAAATCATAACACAAGCCGTATGTGCACGTCAGCGGAATACAGTGACAATGGGAAGGCAGTGCAAAACTCTGCCCCACCTCCTGCTTTTGTTTTCTTTTGTGTGGGATGAAAGATCCCATGGCCTCCCCAGTTCCGGCGCCACTGCAGCAGTAAGCGTCCCCGGTTAACAAATAGGGTCTGGACTGCAGTACACTTGTGCGCGCTAAGGCGGTTAGTCTCTAATAACTGCGACGCATCATATCGCATTTGCTCAGGGAAATGCATTTTGTAGTTAATAATAATAATAATAATATTTTATTAATAATTAATATTTACATATACCACCATCTACCGTTGATGTTATGCAATTGCATGTTGTTACATTTGTGTACTGATTGTTTTGGCTACGCCAAACACCAGTTGTTAACTGCATCAATGAATGACTCCATCTTGTTATTTTACATGTTAACATGGCGTCAGAAGTGGGATAGCTAACTCATAAATAACAAAAACACCGCGCCAACAGTTCAGGACATCTGCACGAATGCACCTGTGAGTATGTAATAACAGCGTCAACATATCGCTAATTATTCCATAGTGTGTTAGCTAGTTTCTAGTTAGCATTAGCTAGTGGAAGTAGTGAACTAACAATATGCTTAAAAGACGACACAAGCATTGTACAAAGGCAACGCAATACTGGGTGCATTTCAACTGACGTGTAATAATTCAAAAATCAATATCGATCACTTATGAGCGTAGTCGTAATTTAAGCATTACGCAGTCACGTTACAAGTGAACAAATACTCAGACCCTAAGCAAAGAGTATAGAAGCACAAGAGACGAAACTCTGATGCTTTTTTGACAACCGCCACTAGATGGCGCTTCAGTAGCGCTGCCGCCATTTTGGACTGAAAGCGCCAAGCACAGAACTGGCAGAACTACACTGAACTTATTACAAAGACACCACGACTTCGAAAATTAAGTGGAATAATAGAAAACAGAGTTCAGCAATCCACTGCAAAAATGATCAGTGTGACAGTACACATCTTGCCTTTCATCGGTTCCCAAAAGACCTTGGGCCAAATTCCAATCCCTTAAAGTTGCCGACTTTTCCTCGACACTCACCACTTTTACTCAACGTGAACGCGCGCCGCCATATTGAATGTCATTCCAATTGCTTATAAGCGAGGAGCGAGTGGCTACATGTAACCTTCTATGCCTCCTCCAGCGAAGGGCGCATCAAAGCTGACTTTTAACAGAATCTGCCCCAGAATCCTTTGCGATGAATGACGAACACAGGTTGAAAAGTTCTTCACCATTTCAAATTAACCGTTTCTGTTCTCTCCATTACTACAAATTAGCTAGAACTGATTTATTTTATAACTATTTAACTTAGGTAGCTTTATGCTAAAATATTGCATAGCAAATAGTTTATATTCAAAAGTTAACCAAATATAACTACAACGTCTTCTTCTTCTCATAATCTTCCCATAGGTTGTTCGGAGTAATTGAATAAAGTAAAAGCCACATGCTACTGCTGTAAAACTTTCCATTGTTATTGGTTTCTTCTTGCTGGAGAAGGACGAGTCGGTTCCAATTTGAAAAGTTAAGTCCCACCTCGCCTCCCTGCCTCTCCATCAAGTGTCCACTCGATGATGACGAATAAAACGTCACAAAAGTGGCCACTCGCGGAGGAACCTTCATGAAGTACCCTTCTTTAACATCGATTGGAATGTTACCCCACGACTGGTAACATTCACAAGTGTAGAAATTATTATTCAAGTCTTTTCAAGTGGGACTAACGCTATTTTATGCACCTGCTAGTGCTATCAAAAACGTATTTAGCGCACAAGCCCAGCCACGGGACTTTCTTTTATTGTTAGTTAGTGTTTTAATAATTTTCCGTATTAAAAGTAACTTAAATCTCTACATCATATAATGTAGGCTATAGCAAAACCCATATTCTTTTTGATTCACAGACATTGAACTGTGTTGAAATTATTGGCCGAACAGCCGGCCTAAATGTTAAGTCTAGTAGGCTATTAATCACCATATTAATTTAGATTTATATGGATATGTCCCGTAGATAGAATGAGCTTGAATGAATAAAGAAATCCATATTAGTCTGCCTTTTGCAGGTGTGCCAGGTGGGTGCAGAATCTAAGGAATGCATCTTTGATGGGGATAAGCTCTCAGAGGCTCCCATCAGAGCTACTACTCGAAATTGTTCCATATACTTACATAATTTAGCATAAACAACAGGCCTAGGTGGTATATATTATCTTAGCAGATGAGCAAACTATCCCTTTATTATTTATTAACAGACTGGGAAGGCAAAAACGCACAAGAAGCCTAATTCACCTGTACAATAATTCACTACATGTTTAGAATCGGGTTGGCAAACTCATCAACATTTGCCGTTATTGAGATCAGTGTACACCGTCGGTGTAGCTGCCTTCTACGACTGGCTGGCTACTACATAAGGTATCTTGGGGAAAGCCCTGATGTATAAACTGAAAACTAATATCACAATCAAATAGAAAATGCTTTTTTAAATTGTCGTCTTTGTAAAACTGAACCCATGATGTGAAAGTTTGTATTGTTGAATAAAGTACATTTTTGAATTAAAAATGTTTTGCAAATTTCTGCATTCAATGTTTCATAAATCTAATAAATAAATTTGAGTAAATAGGTTTAATAGTTGCATATTTATAATATATTTGCATTGTTCAACACAGGCCTTTCGCTTACTGTATTTTGTTTTTTGTATTTGTCTATGATTTGTAAACTACCCATGGGTTTCTAGAAATGCGCTCTTAAAGTTATTATTTAGGTAGAGGCATTATATATATATATATACTGTATATATCTATATTTATATATAACGATTGTATATATTTTTAAGGCACTTTGTAGACGGCACGTTTTACTGGCGTCAAATGATTCCATAGCAGAAGCAGCGTTAATTTCTTTAACAATAGGCCTACGGCAGTCTCCTTCAGTCCAAAATGGCGGAAGCCGAGCTATGCTGCTATGCGCTGGTGTTGCAATGGTACGACCAATTAGCTTTCACTTCTTGTCAATGTAAGTTCTTTGCTTAAGATCGCTTGTGCCTGTGCAGCTATCATGTGACCACGACTCAGTCCAGAAGACCCAGTTCAGGGGTGAACTACTCTTTTCTCTTTCCTTTACTGAGCCTATGCGGCTGTCACGTGAAAATTGAACAAACGACTCAGACCCAGTCAGGGGTGAACTACTCATTTCTGTTTCCTGTCCTGTCTTTCGAGTCTTTTGTTCACTTTTCACGTGACTGCCACTCTCTAGGCTTAGCGAGTGTGATTGTTATTTGGCTGTATGGTGTAATTTTACTTATTTATTTGTATTTAACATATTTTATTAAGTAGAGTGTCTAAGGGTGTGTATACAGTTACACCAAGTGCAAAAAGTTAACAAGGACAACCTGATAATAAATAAATAGGCTACATCTTAAAGTTATATCAATATTACATCAATATCAAGACTTTTTGACTAAATACAATACATCACGTTTCAGTAAAGTAATATATTGCAACTGCTTTTAGGGGACTTAATTATCATAGTGAGTCAATCATAACTATGGCGTAATCGTGACAACATAACCATGGCGAACTAAACATTTTTCTTTTCTATGCCGAGACTATCCATCACGTGAAAATTGAACGAACGAATCAGACCCGAAGACCCATTTGAGGGGCAAACTACTTTTTCCTATACTAAGCCTATGGGGCTGTCACGTGAAAATTGAACGAACAACTCAGACTCGAAGACCCAGTCGAGGGGTGAACTATTCATTCATGTTTCCTATACTAAGCCTATGCTTAACGAAATTAACGAATGACTCGAACACAACTGTTGTTGCGCGACCAAAATGAACAAATCACTCTGAGACTACTCGTTAGTCCCAAGTCAATTCAACGATTCGTCCAAAATGAACGAATCATTCTTGAACGACACATCACTAGATGCTTTGAGAACTTGCTATTGCGCAATACCTTGGTCTTCTGCGTTGGCTACAGATGCACTTTTTCGTTATGACAGAGGGTATGGAGCGCTCCAACCATCAGGAAACTCTGCGGATGCAGCTAGGCCGGCAAAGAAATCCAAAATTCGCTGCAGGTCAGAGTGTTGCAGCCACCGAAGCTGAGCAGCTGAGTGATGGGGAACTCCGGTGCCATGTCAGTCCGGTGCGAGACCGCTGTACAGTGTAGTGAAGTCCAAGGCTAGCCTGTTAGCCTAGCGACTACAATAACAATTCCTTGCCAACAACAGTGTCCCCTAGCGTTAAAATAGCGGGGAAAACAAAACCTTCAAAGCTGAACACAAAACACACTACAACCAACACAACCAGCACAAACGTAAACAAAACAAAACAAAATTACACTGATAAATCTGACAAAATGCTGAGGAAAAGCGACGAACAAACGACACCAGCGTCCTCTCCTTACAGCGTCGCCATAGCAACGTAATAACCCAAGTCAAGGAACGTAGTCATCATTACAGCTGTCCTGGTTGGGTATTGAAGTTATACATTTACATAGTATCCCAAGAGATTTTTTGCGGTTTGTTGAAAACCAAACATTAGATTATAATGAAGCGGCACTAACAATCAAGCAAACAAGCACCAATAAGCAACCCTGTCAACAAACTGGACTGGGTCTGGACTGCAGTACACTTGTGCTGCAGGGGCAGGTTTTGCGCTAAGGCGGTCAGTCTAAAAACCGCGACGCATTACATCGTATTTGCTCAGGGAAATGCATTTTCTGGTTATTATCAGCCCTATTTTTCCTGAGATAAATACGGTCCCAATTTTGAGCATTTCACTTCAATTGCAACACCAAAATGTCCGTTTGAATGCCACAGACTGTGCTTGTACAGAGTTTATTAATCTGTCCACTAATTATTTTTTAATTGCCTCTATTACACGCTTAATTTGCCTATAGACAATGAATAGGAAGAGGGTAAGCCTTGAGGGGAGCTGGAATGAATGGCCAAGATTAATCATACCCTTGTGTATACTGCCATCTAGTGACAGCAATAAAATGTTGGTTAACACATACTGGTGGACTTTGACTGAAGGAGCAGTATGCTCCTGTCTGAGTGAGTGTAGCATGGACTCTTGATAGCTCTACAATTCAAACCAAGTTTATCGTAATTCACCAGATGCCACCGGCACTTGGAATAAACTCACAACATTGACAAGACACTGCGTACTGAATGTGAGTTAAGTTGTATTTAACGTTAAAAGAATTGTGGTGACTTGATGGACAGCAAATTGAACCAAAGTTAGCTAGCCTAAGTGTGAGTTGCTATGAGTATGATACTGGCACCATTTGATTTAGCTTATGACAGCTTGCTGGAATGCTGCAAAACAAAACTTCTTTAATGTCAACATTAAGACACACGTATCAAGTGTTCCTCACAATGCATGCGCTGTTAAAAATATTGCGAACGTTAGTTTCCATTTTGCAAGGTTTCCCTTCTAACAAATTGTCTTACATCTTGGATGTCCCACAATTGCTTAAATTAAATGATTAAACTGAGGTAGGCTACTTGTGATTTTACCAGAGGAAATTAATTATCTAGCTTGTGCATGTTAACCAACATTTTATTGCGGTCACTAGATGGCAGTATACATAAGGGTATGATTAATCTTGTTCTTTCATTAGGGTATGTATATGTTTGTGAGACCATGCATTTCAAGATATCCTAATGATTAATGACATAAATGCATGTACTGTAGATTATAGTTGCTGACTAGCCATACAATGAGATTAGTCTCGTTAGGATACGGCTACGGTGTGAATATCTTTGACGGTGTAATTTAGCTGCAGCTCAAAGGCCACAGAGACTTCCTAACTTTGAATCTTAGCTCTGTGCAAAGGCGTTTGACTGGAGACTAAAGTAAAAGAATAACGGCGACGACAAGCATAGTGACAAGGGGAGAGATGGAGTACTTAAGGTAGAATACGTTCTTCATAAAGCTTTTTACATCGCCGAGATGGAGCTCTCCGTAGCTCTACATCAAGCAAGGTTATCCACCTGCATTTGGGCTAATTGTAAGACACTGCGTACTGAATGTGAGTTAAGTTGTATTTGTTTAACGTTAAAAAAGAATTGTGGTGACTTCAATTGAATGGTGGCTGATAATACCTTATGGAAACTCTTGATACGTATTCAACAGCGGCACTGTTTTTTAATTTATTTTTTATTTAGAGAAAGCTGACCTTCACAATTTGGATGTTAACGTTATTTCCATGGAGTCAAACGTTAGCTTAGTCTTAAGTTAAGGCACCATAAATGATAGCTTACTGATAATACTGCAGAAGAGCATTAGGTTAGGACAACTCACGCTTCCATGCTTAGCCAGAGATAATGGGAGTACCGTCAACAACTGGTTCATTATGCCGTGGTTACAGGACTGCTTACTGTATGTGAATTCTATTTGTCTAAGTGGACGTTAAATAGCTGTAGTGTGCGTGGCTAACTAACGTCCCTTTAAAGGCACCATTAATAGTTGCTTGCTGCAAAACAAACTCCTTTATTTGTTACCGTAGCGCGATTGAAACGGCAAAATCCAACAATACAAAGCAGTGCCAGAATGAACAGACTGTCTGATACACATAGGCTATTTAAACAGGTGGCAGCACACTTTCATTAAGATTATTTTAAATGTATTTCAATGGTAAAATAATCTGTATTGAACAAGCATTAACAGTTAAGACAATAAACTACTGCTGATTTTATGTCTTTGCTGCGCTGTCCACTTGTGATATGATCGCCAGAAGCCTTAAAACGAAGGTTGAGCTAACAAGAGGACATAGGGGAGACCGGGGACGGTTGCAAAAACCTTTTGCATTTCTGTGACTCACAGACTTCTTGACATTAGTCATAATTACCCATACAATTTAAAGATGACCACATGTGACATATAGTTCACAATATTTATATGAATGGACGAAGTCAGATGTTGCAACTGGCCTCAAGTGCTGCAGCAGTTATTTTAGGGGGCTAGCTCTACAAGTCAATCCAAGTTTTTCGTAATTCACCAGATTCTACCGCGACTTGGCATTTAAAACACACAACTGGACAACATTGTAAGACACTGTGTACAGAATGTAAGTGAAGTTGTTATTGTTTAATGTTAAAAAATTATTATGGTGACTTGAACTGGATAGTGGCTGCTAACGCGTATCAAGTGTTGCCCAGATAATGCATTCAACAGCGGCGCTGTTTTGTTTTCATTTAGTGAACGCTGACCATCACAGTTTGAATGTTAAAGTTTTTTCCATGGAGGCTGACATTAGCTAGTCTTAAATTAAGGCACCATAAATGATATCTTACTGGTAATACTGCAATAGAGTATTAGGTTAGGACACCTCACGCTACTGTGCTTAGCCAGACATAGTGTTGACGGTTAACTCCCTAACAGTGGTAAGAGTTTATTTTGCTGTGGTTATACTACTGCATATTTGTTTAACATTACAAAGAATTATGGGGGGTATTCCATAAACCACGCTAATGAAATCGGCGTTTCATACAAAAAGGCTGGCTTGAACAAACGTAAACTTTCACTTCAGCCTCAAGCCATTCCATTAACACAATTCAGCCAAGAACAGAAGCAGCCCCAAACAATCGATTGTCAAAAAGCAGATAAGATGTCGTAAAAACCAGAAAGAGCTGTGTAATTCTCGCGAGAGAAACACGTCAATGGAACTCGCCACTGGCTGTCTCATCACCAAAAAGGGCAATACTGCCGTGCTTTTTAAGGCGAGGTAAATTGCGTGGCCAAAAATTGCAGACAGATTAAAAGCGTAAATTAGATGCTTACTTATTTTATAAAAATTAACAATCGTTCCCTGGTAGCTCATCAGGCAAAGAGCATGTTACATTATAGCAGGTACCTAGGTTCGATCCCGGCTCGAAACCAGCTGAAAGTTGTCTCCTGTTAATCTTTCAATTAAAGCATAATACTTGGGTAGTTAAAATTAATTTTAAATATGGTGACAAACAAATGTCAATTTTCAATGTAACATTGTATTTTATATACATTTCTGTCACAAATAATGTAGTTACAATTAGGAAATGGAATGCCAAAGCGGACATTCATTTGTCATTTCAGCATTTTTTTTATGTTTAATGTGGGAAGGTTATTGCGAACACAGGAAATGTCAAACTATAAACACTTATATTCATGCTTGGTCACATTGTGAGAAAAAAGTCTGAACCTACTTTTGTTTCTGAACACGGATATAAAGTAAGTGACAAAAGTGAAACGAGCGAGAAAAGACACATAACGGAACTGTCTTTTGGGATTTTGTTTTCGCCTGTTGGATATTCTTTGTAACACAGCTAAACTAAACTTGACAGTTAGCTTGCTACAGAGCAGGATCGTTCAGTGGTATAAATTACCTTGGCAACTGAACAGGGATTCGTATAAGCCACAGTAATGGAACGGATCTCGCACTAAAATTAGCGAGACTTATGCGGAAAGCCTGGCTTACTTAGATATCTAGCTTGATGGAATACCCCCCTGGCCAAGTGGACATTAGCTAGCTGAAGTGTGCGTGGCTAGCTGAGGTGTGCGTAGCTAACTATTATACCCTAAAGGCACCATAAATAATTGCTTGCTGTAAAACTAACTCCTTAATTTGTTACTGTAGCGCTATTGAAGCGGCCTAATTCAACAATACATAGCAACAGGTAGGCTATTTAAACAGGCGGCAGCACAGTTTCATTAAGATTATTTAAATGGTAAAATATCAGTATTGAACAAGTATTAACACTTAAGACAGTGCTGATATAATGTCCTGTCTATTTGTGATATGATCGTCAGAAGCCTTAAAACTAGGGATGGGCGGATCGATTCTGAAGGATCCATCTTGAAGTTTATTTTTGAGAATCGATCGTAAAGCTATTGACACCAAGTGTTTGCTTTAACCAGAAATTTTATGTAATCACATTTCTATTAGATTTATACTAAAGTGAGAAAATTAATGTTGTAGTAATTTTGTATCATAGAAGCTACTTTCTCCTTCCGCCCTGTCTCGCCCCTCCATGTATTATGTGCAGCGCTTTACAGTCAGTCAGTCACGCAACTACGAGACAGCTGTGCATGATGAGTGATGTGGCCTTTCGAACAGGCAGACAAAACCAAAGGCAAAAGTATTATTTGTGGTTCGGCGTTCGCTTAATGGTATTTGATTAGCCCAGATGTTAAGTTGAAATGTTAGAAGCTTGAAAAAGCTAGTGGTTGCACTGAACATTTCTGGAACGTTGCTGAACAATTTAACACGTTTCATAATTGCTGCTATTAATCAGAAAACAAAAAGAGTAAATTTTGGCAATTTATTTAAAATTGATCAATTATACTTTCATGACCGCATTTACATATTTTACCAGTAGAAATCACAGAGCAATCCCCCTTTTTATGTACACAAGAAGACTTTCAAAAGTATCTGTATCGGGATACTAAGTGGTGTGGTGGGGATTTTTTTTGTGGGGGAACGTTAACTTAATGACGTCATCACAAAGAATGCCCCCCGCGCGCACCCCGAAGTGGTTATCGTAAACTAAACTGAAACTAAAATGGAAACAATCAATGGAAAATCATATCCATAAACTGAAATAAAAATTAGAAACAAATCCTTCGGAGATACGAAAACTAAACTAGAAGTAGAAACGGTTGTAAAACGAAATAATATAAAATAAAAATGAACATGATTTTTTTTGGTTGTAGTATTTTTATTAAAAAAAAATTTTTTTTTTAAATGACGTGAAATCAGAGGGGTTGTATGCATGGTTCTCGGCAGAGTCGCAAGACGGCCATAAGATGGCAAAGTAACGTATAGGCCTACCTCGCTTGCTAACGTTAATAAAGAATGGCTTCCTCAGCGGCAGCAGTCGGGTGAAAATGCCAAAGTTCAGTGTGGGAGTACTTTGAGTACAACTGCGAAAGTGACTAAAGTAAATGTATGTGATGGGAGCCTATGTGGAAAGGAAATAAAGGGGAAAAATCCCACAAACTTAAAAGTGCATCTAAACAGCTTCCACAATGAGGCGTTCAAGATGGTCGAGGAGAAAGAACAAACTAGACAGACACAGGTCCAAAGTTTTTAAGCTGAGAGAGAAACAGGCTTGCAGCAACAAACAACAGACTATTATATCAAGCTTCAAAAGAGCAAGACATGGCCACTATATTCACGATTATAAAAAAAGAGAAAACACCATGGTGCGTCTTTTTGAGACAGGCATGTCAACAAAGCTATGTGAGATGCCATCTTGCAGGGTATACAGCGAAGCCCTCGATTTGAAATTTAAGACTCCTGGCAGAGCCAAGGTAGATGGTCTCATTGCATTGCAAATGGATACAGCAACTCTGCGTGTCAAAGAGATTCTGACAGAGGCTCAAAGTTACCTTGTGCATTGACGGATGGAGTAAGAAAGGCCTGACTGCATCATTCGTGGGCATATCAGCCTGTTTCTATCACCCAGCCACTTAACAGGCACGACATGCTTTGCTCAATCTACATCGGATTTCTCATCCACATACGGGAGAGGCAATAGCCCAGTGCGTTGATCACACATTGTACACATGGGACATAGCAGAGGAAAAGGTCCTGCTCATCGTCACTGACAACGGGTCGAATATTGTCAAGGCAATCAAGCTATTACAAACGAGGCACGTAAGGGAATGTACCCAGGCTAAAGCCTGGTTTATACTTCTGCGTGAGCGTGTTTAGCAAACGTAAACGTTCATTTGGCGCTTACGTTTGCACAGTATTTTGCCTACATACTTCAACGTAAGTTTAACGGGCCCACTAGGTGGCAGTGTCACATTCAGTAATCCAGAATGTACAGAAAACCGTAAAAGAAGCACATACACGGAAACTCCCGTTGCTGTCCCACAAAAGTGTAA
>JAPMUY010005761.1:105000-109922 GCA_026901105.3 Galaxias olidus | reverse complement strand
AACACTAGAGTAGAGATCTCCTGACCTTTAGGGTTAAAGTAGAAACACTAGGCCACAGTAGAGATCTCCTGACCTTTAGGCTAAAGTAGAAACACTAGGCCACAGTAAAGATCTCCTGACCTTTAGGATTAGGGTTAAAGTAGAAACACTAGGCCACAGTAGAGATCTCCTGACCTTTAGGGTTAAAGTAGAAACACAAGGCCACAGTAAAGATCTCCTGACCTTTAGGATTAGGGTTAAAGTAGAAACACTAGGCCACAGTAGAGATCTCCTGACCTTTAGGGTTAAAGTAGAAACTAGGCCACAGTAGAGATCTCCTGACCTTTAGGGACAGGGTTAAAGTAGAAACAGACTATTCTACAGTAGATATGTGATATAGGCTCATTGAAGGGTAAAGTAGAAACAGACTATCCAGAGTAGAAACGTCCTGACCTCCCCACAGAGAAGACGGTCTGCTCCCCGGGTTTGCCTTTGGGCCGGGCCACTCTGCTGCGGCGCCGGTTCTTCTGGGAGCGGCCCTGGACACACAGGTGACAGGAGTTGTGGTCGCTGCCTGAGTGGACGGTGTGGTGATGAGACGGGACGCCCCCCACACTCTCCTTACGCACCAACCTGGAGACGCACAACACCGGCTCAGACACGTGTGTGTGGGGGTGTGTGTGCTGTGTTAGCAGAGTGGCCACTGTAGAATTGAGGTCTAATGCCCCTGAGACCCTCCTTTAGATAACAGCCTGTGTGTGTGTGTGTGTGTGTGTGTGTGTGTGTGTGTGTGTGTGTGTGTGTGTGTGTGTGTGTGTGTGTGTGTGTGTGTGTGTGTGTGTGTGTGTGTGTGTGTGTGTGTGTGTGTGTGTCTCTCTCTCTCTGTGTGTGTGTATGTGTGTGTGTGTGTGTGTGTGTGTGTGTGTGTGTGTGTGTGTCTCTGTGTGCCTCTCTGTGTGTGTGTGTGTGTGTGTGTGTGTGTGTGTGTGTAAACAGGATGTTAACACAGGAAAGATCAAAGCCCAGAAGAAGCTGCTGAAGCTCTTTGCTGACGGTGACGTTGAGTCCTGAACTCCAAGCCTGGGGAAAATGTTCCAACTCCTTGACAAACATTAGAGGAGTCTGACTCAGCAAAAACACCTCAGAAATAAAGGCTACATCCGAACAGGTTAGACAGGTAAGAGGCAGACAGGTGAGAGGCAGACAGGTGAGAGGCAGACAGGTGAGAGGGAGACAGGTGAGAGGCAGACAGGTAAGAGGCAGGCAGGTGAGAGGCAGACAGGTGAGAGGGAGATAGGTGAGAGGCAGACAGGTGAGAGGCAGACAGGTGAGAGGGAGACAGGTGAGAGGGAGGTGAGAGGCAGACAGGTGAGAGGGAGACAGGTGAGAGGCAGACAGGTGAGAGGGAGACAGGTGAGAGGGAGACAGGTGAGAGGCAGACAGGTGAGAGGCAGGCAGGTGAGAGGCAGACAGGTGAGAGGGAGACAGGTGAGAGGGAGACAGGTGAGAGGCAGGCAGGTGAGAGGCAGACAGGTGAGAGGCAGACAGGTGAGAGGCAGGCAGGTAAGAGGCAGGCAGGTGAGAGGGAGACAGGTGAGAGGCAGACAGGTGAGAGGCAGACAGGTGAGAGGCAGACAGGTGAGAGGTAGACAGGTGAGCGGCAGGCAGGTGAAGACTCCCAGGGGAATGGGTGACATTTGGATTACAATCATTTCTCAGGGTCCTTTGAGTGAAAGAGATTAGGGTGAGGCTGAGAGTGAAAGCAGAGGCTCCAGTTAGTGTGTGAGAGTGTGTAAGATTAAAGAGGCTCCAGTTAGTGTGTGAGAGTGTGTAAGATTAAAGAGGGTCCAGTTAGTGTGTGAGAGTGTGTAAGATTAAAGAGGCTCCAGTTAGTGTGTGAGAGTGTGTAAGATTAAAGAGGGAGAATGAAGCTTTGTGGTGCTCAAAGCACTGCAGTGTGTCACTGTGGGAGAGACAGAGAGACCTAGTGTGGCAGAGAGAGAGAGAGAGAGAGAGAGAGAGATTAATACCGCTAGCTTCCCAGAGCGCTGCAGTATGGTGTGTGTGTGTGTGTGTGTGTGTGTGTGTGTGTGTGTGTGTGTGTGTGTGTGTGTATGTTGGAAGAGCACCTGAATCAGACAATTAGCCATTTTATATACTACAACCTTAAATTCACATGCACACATCCCTCGCTCTCTCTCTCTCTTTCTCTCTCTCTCTCTCTCTCTCTCTCTCTCTCTCTCTCTCTCTATCTCACTCTCTCGCTCTCTCTCTGATTCCTTATTAGGAAAATTCATCTAACTGTGTTAAATAGGGACTCTCTCTTAGCAAAATAAATTGACACTATAAAAAATTAAGTATATCAGAGAAAAACATCCATAACAACCACGACTATAGCAAAAGGTGAGATTACCACATTTAAATTTGCTTTGCAGGTTCTTATTCAAAGATACTGCCTAAAAACATTCTCCTATATGCTGTGTAATTATAGGACAATGCGCCAGCAGCTACTTCATGTATTTTTTCAAAATATTTATTTATATCCCATTGAACAATAGGCACAGATGGCAGCATAGAATCCAGTTCTGGTAGCTAGATCAAGTGCAGCCCAGAAATGAGACAGTCTTTTCTATTCGCTATAGTTCTATGTGCTAGCCTTGTCCTGGGATGAAATATGAACTGGTGAGCTAGTGCACCACACCCAACGGCAGAACAGGTGGGGCTGCAGCTACTGCAGAGAGAGGGGGGGTGGGGGGTGGAGGGGAGGGAGAGGGATGCAGGAGGGAGCGGGAGAGGTAAGGGGAAAAGAGAGAAAACGAGGGGGTGGAGAGGAAGGAGTAGAAAGAGAGAAAGAGAGAGAGAGAGAGAGAGAGAGAGAGAGCGATAAAGAGAGAGAAAGAGGTGGAGAGTTACAAGGAGAGAGAGAGAAACGAGAGATGCAGTGAAATTTTGCTGTGTCCTTGAACAGCTAGAACCATGAGGCTGCCCACAGACCCTAACCCTAACCCCTAACCCCTAACCCTACAGAACCATGAGGCTGCCCACAGACCCTAACCCTAACCCCTAACCCCTAACCCTACAGAACCATGAGGCCGCCCACAGACCCTAACCCTAACCACTAACCCTAACCCCTAACCCCTAACCCTAACCCCTAACCCCAACCCTAACCCTAACACACTGTTTCTTTATGATAAACCCAACCCAAGACTGTTAGATATCCACAGTATGGTATAAGTAAACTGATAGCTGGCCACGAAGATCCGGACCAGTTCTCTGATAAACCCAAACCGTCTTTAGTGAGACCTGGTGACTAATACACAGCAGAGTATAGACTCACTGATAGACATGTACAGTATATGTGACTAATACACAGCAGAGTATAGACTCACTGATAGACATGTACACTATATGTAACTAATACACAGCAGAGTATAGACTCACTGATAGACATGCACACTATATGTGACTAATACACAGCAGAGTATAGACTCACTGATAGACATGTACACTATATGTGACTAATACACAGCAGAGTATAGACTCACTGATAGACATGTACAGTATATGTGGCTAATATGTGTACACACACATTACTGTGGACTGACTGATATGTATACGTGGCTAATAGACACACACACACACACACACACACACACACACACACACACACACACACACACACACACACACAAACACACACACAAACACACACACATATTAATACCCTTTAAACTGATAGATGTCTAATGGGTGCACACACACACCTGGGATCATGTCGTTCACATATGTTCTGGTGGCCCAGCATCTCTTTGAAGGCCTCCATGTTAGCTGCAGAGAGAGAGAGACATAGAGACAGACAGAGAGAGAGAGGGAGACAGACAGAGAGAGAGAGAGAGAGAGAGAGAGAGAGACAGAGAGAGAGAGAGAGAGAGATTATCCCATTGTCTTACTTAATGTCCTTTGCTTTTTTATTACACTTTAATTTCACAGTTTCAACCGTGATTTCAACTGTTGTGTTATTGTTATTGTTATTGTTGTAGAACTTTCTAACATTGTTAAGAAAGGTGACATAGAAAAAACGGTGTTGTTGTTCTCATGTCTGAGTGGCAGGAGTCTAGTTAGGTCTCACCTTCGTTCTCGATGATGCACTTTAGGATCTGCTCCACTGTGTCCTGGTTGTCTTCGTCATCCTCCTCTTCATCTGCAGACAGCAAGTAGGATCATCTTTAATACAATCTCCATGTACACAAGTATCAATTCATATTGTCCCCATTGACAGCGAATCCATCCATCCACCCACCACTTTCTCCATGGTTACTGTAGCCATTTTCTTTGTAGCTACTGTATTGTTGTATAACTGTCAAAATAATCATTATAGATACAGTCTCTATTGAAACCATATCCATTCGCAGTACTGTCAATTTATAATCCATTTTGATACGGTTTTAGATAGCTGAACCTAAATGTATGTTATTTACAATGTAATGTTTCATTTTTCTTACAATGACCCTCAAACGTGTAAAGAAACAGCATCTTTAGGGGGGCTTCTTTTAGAAGAATCAATTCCAACGGAACCATTACTTATGAACCGGAATATTCATCTCAAAATAGCATCAGGCTTTTACAGAACAACATAACTGTATATAAAAAATCTCTTTTGTGGTTATACTGTTTGACAGATTTAATTTAAAATCAAGCTGAACAAACAGGGCTTGCGGTCTCCATGGCAACAGTGTGTTTTTTTTTCTTTCACTTCCTGCTGTGCTGTCAAGAGAGGTCTGTGGAAGGAAGAGGGGGAGCCCCCAGGGTGCACTGGGAGGCACTGCTGCCTGAGTTCATGGGAGCCACAGACAGAAGGGAGCAAGGTCGTCTCCCTCCCAACGCCATGACCAGGGACCCTCTGACGCAACGCACGGCCCGCAGCCAAACCAAACAACCACTCA
>JAPMUY010005761.1:27500-100000 GCA_026901105.3 Galaxias olidus | reverse complement strand
ACAATACCCCCAGAGCCTTTGGAACCTGGTGGGTATGTCGATGTTACAATACCCCCAGAGCCTTTGGAACCTGGTGGGTATGTCGATGTTTCAATACCCCCAGAGCCTTTGGAACCTGGTGGGTATGTCGATGTTTCAATACCCCCAGAGCCTTTGGAACCTGGTGGGTATGTCGATGTTTCAATACCCCCAGAGCCTTTGGAACCTGGTGGGTATGTAGATGTTTCAATACCCCCAGAGCCTTTGGAACCTGGTGGGTATGTAGATGTTTCAATACCCCCAGAGCCTTTGGAACCTGGTGGGTATGCTGATGTTTACTTAACTCTCCTGATTTGATTCCGTTCAATGTGCTCCCCAAACCAAATGCTAACGAGCACGTTACGAGGACCTACATTCAGAGAGAAAAATTATATTTTCAACCTCTATCTAATGCACAGCAGTATGGTAACAGTTAATTATGAGCTTGTGGCATGATTGTTAACTGTGAGACAATCAATCAATCAATGCAATAACATTAGAAGAGCTGCTAAGATGAATTTGGATTGGGTGAGAAAATGCCCATCAAATTGATCATGCCTCATCAGATACTTTTGAGGGATAGGTTTGCTACACTATTATGATTTCCTTCCTTCCTTCCTTCCTTGCTAACAGTATCAGCAATCACATTTTGATAATTCTACAGCCCAGATGTATTGGCTAAACAGCTATTAGACATGGCAACATCAATTATATAGGCTAGTTAAAAGTCAAATAATTAAGGCAATAAGTGTTGCAATAAGTGAGAATACAACTAATGACAGAAGTAACTACGGTTTCCTTATCCAATAAGCTTTCACAGGACAAAAAGTTAGTGCCCCCCCCCCCCTCCCTCTCTCTCTGTTTCTCTGTCTTTCTAATTGCCATTCTGTTCATTCACAGTGAAATAACATGTCATCACAGACTGTGCCCATGGTGACAGTGGAAATGAGCTGAGGTAGTTGAACGGCAAAGCTATCCCTTAACTGAGCTTTTTAAACGCTGTGCGTTTTGTTTTCTATGAATGACCTTTCCACAATGACACGAACAAAAACATCAAGAACTAAAGGTGAGGCTATTGTCACTACAACAAGAAACAGACACTCTACACTCGTGCTTTCTCGTTGGGTAGGCTACATTTCCACATACAGCCACACGACATGCATAAACAAGCATACATACATACGCAGTGCACCTAATGTAACCTGTCCAACAAATAGGAACTTTATAGCAAATTAAATGTAATCAGTGATTTCGACAAGGTAAACTTAGGTCTGTGTATCGAGGCGCGTAAACCTGACTGCTCTGCGGCGAGTGCGGTGAGCTTCACAACCTTCACAAGCCCCCGCTCCGTGACGACACATCTGCCCTTGGCATGAATAAACACCGGTCTCGAGCCGTAACATCAGCACTCATTGTTCGCTGGTTTTATTTCCATCACACAAAACTAAACTAAATAAATAATACTAAGTGAAGCTTATAAGCTTAAATCCACATCACCTAAATTACATAGACGCGACTGGTTCCAATGGGCTAACATAGCACAATATACATCGCATTATGCAGACATAACCAAAAGGAAACTGGCTAAAATAAATATAAAAATATATGTGTTTGTTAAGCACCTAACATTTGCTGCCTGATGATTTGTAGGCTTCAGTAACGAACAACAGTGCTTACATTTGCTGCATCGTGTCCCTTGACAGTGCCTATATTTCCGACAGCGTTTGCCCACTCGACCGAAACATTCCGACAAATTAGCTGTTGTGTGTGTGACCTAAGCCGAAAAGCTTCCAACTCACAATTAATAAGGTGCATAGTAGACTGGTTGTCAGGCCTGGTGCTATTCCAATTGATGTGCGCTCATGGATGCGGTTGTTCTGCAGTGAAACCGAGGATACTTGCTTCTCAGGGCAGCGATATACGGTTGACAGCCGGGACAGAAGATGCTGCAAGTTATTTAAAGGGAATATCTTCGGAGTCTTGGCGCACATTCAGTGGGGCCGCTTAAAGGGTTCCGAAGTTTCCACCCGTCCCTTTAAGTCAAACACGCACTGCACGGACACACACACAGATACACTCACACACACACACACACACACACACACACACACACACACACACACACACACACACACACACACACACACACACACACACACACACACAGTTTCGTATCGGCCAAGGCACTTATAATAATGTCATTGTAATGTATTATATGTATTAATTGGGATAGCCTATGTAATACAATTACCTAGCATGCATAATGGTGAGGCTAGTAATGGTAGGCAGATCAAATGAAATTAACAAATAAAAATCGTTTTTGTTTTTTTTAAATACAAGATGTAGGTCAAAACATGCGCATTGTTGCAGATTAATTTCTTAATTTCGGATCAAATAGTCCACATTGATACAGTGCAGCCCATATCTCCATCCATCCATCCATTAGCTTTTACCGCTTATCCTGTACAGGGTCACGGGGGGGCTGGAGCCTATCCCAGCGGACACAGGGCGAGAGGCGGGGTACACCCTGGACCGGTCGCCAGTCTATCACAGGGCCGACACATAGGGACAGACAACAACTCACATTCACATTCACGCCTACGGGCAATTTAGAGTCCCCAATACATGTTTTTGGACTGTGGGAGGAAACCCTCGCAAACACGGGGAGAACATGCAAATACCACACAGAAACGCCCTTGGGTCAGGCGTGGATTGAACCCAAGACCTTCTTGCTGTGAGGCAACAGTGCTAACCACCGAGCCACCGTGCTGCAGATCAGCCCATATCTATAGGCTATTACTAATTTCATGACAGAGAAACGGCCTGTGTGAGAGTTTGTGTGTGCGCATGCGTGCGCGCGTGTATCTGTGTTTTATTATGATGATTGAAATAAAAAAGATTCGGAATCCACTAGTGATGAAAGTTACTACATTTTACTGCTGAAATATAAGGTTTATTCCTCACTCTCTCCATGTCGTGTTGACCCCCTCTAGTGGATGTATTATAATATAGCACTCTAAATTTATCTTTAAGGACGGGTGATAATTAAAAGTAGTTTTGTTGTTACATTAGGGAGGCAAAATCTTAATTTGATTTAATTTAATGAATCCATAAACCTACCTCGTACCTCGTTATCTCGTAACCCACCTCAAACTTTTTAAAGCACAGAAATATTCCCGGTATACCAACCGTTTACAAATTCTTGAAATTAAATTCGATTAAATGGTGCTTGTCTCATCCTGTAAAGACCACTTGTCCATATTATGCTGTCAGCTGGTGGAGGTCTGTCCGTTGTTATTAGCTGGGAATGATCTGCCTGATTATGTTGAAATAGGTAATACACCTCTGATCTTAACCAGGCACACACGGCCTCCTTTGATGTAATGGGTAAAGTTAATGTTAAGCAACTAAGAGAAGACAGCTGATATGGTAGGGAACAAACATACACGTAGATTACTACTACTGCTTTAGACCCCCCCCCCCACACACACACACACACACAAAATACAAACATTAAAGCTCACAGAAACCACCCACATGGCTATAGTGTCAATAGCAGTCTCACATGCCACGAGATGGCAGTCTAACATTAACAACTGTGAAACAATGGCATTAGTCTGATGCTGCCACTTAAACTATTTATACGATTACGTTGGGAGTTCAAGGATTTATTTTTGCTGAAGCGAAAATATGTATTCCATGCACTGTTTAATTGTTGAACAGAGAAAGGGAAGCAAATGAGCATTTATTTCCTGGGAGGTGTCATATTACATGAAATTTGTCATTCAGCTGTCACTTTTACCGAAAGCGAATGCAAAATAATACATGTGCACATATACACGTTTTTAATGTACAATGTTAAGCACAAAATGCCATTTTACTTATATATACAGTATATATATTTTTTACAACCGAAACTTTCCAGAAGAACCCAGATGTGAAACAATTCAGTAAATAGGTAGAGGCCACGCCAGCTGCTGACGTCAGCGAACTCTGCGAGCAGACGTGTGGAGGAATGTACGGAAACTTCTTCCTTCAACTATTTTTGCTTTGTGCTTCGAAAATACTTCATTAAACACAACAGAGATTGAATCCAGACGTTGGGTAAGTTGTTATACACGAGCACTTACTACAGTAGTATGTTTGTCGTTCGAAGTAAAGATATTTCCTAACTTTGAAAAAGTGTTTGGAAAATGGAGGCAAAGTGGGGGTTGCTGAAAAGGGAGAGGCGCTGTCCAGGGCTGATTCTATACAGCGCGTTGCTCGGATTTCAGTACAACGTTCAGGACCATGGCTAGCTAACACTCAATGTACAAAACGTTTGGATAGGTAGAATTGGTTTTAAATTAGACCAACAATATCTGTTAAGCAATAATAATTGCAACCTCTTCATGTTTCTAAAAGTACTTTTAAGCAGGATAAGTTTTGGGTCTTTTGGCGCTTCCGGAAAATAAGTTATCACTCACTCAGTCACAAGTCTCTAGCCGGGCCCAGGCCTGTACCCCTTGGACAGCCAATGATTAGATTTTTTCTAGTGGCAAACTTTTTTTTTTGTGTAAATTTTTTTTGAGTTAACGTTTCTCATAGCTGATTGTAAAAGTCACTAAAAAACATCGTCATCAAACAAGTTTTACCCGAAACGCATTGACGTTACCTTAGAAAATAGTCAATGTCAAACAAAAGCGTTTAAATAGTTTTTTAGTCTAACTACCGACTGGAAAAAGACTGCATGAAGTTATATAAATAGAGATTAACCTTGCCCCGGGCCCCCGACTGTTTCATGTCATGAGTCAGGAAGCGTTATCTCGTAAACGTGTTAAATCGTTTTTACTTAGCAAGAAGTGGTGCAATGCAACATATAAACTTGTTTTGTTAAACCTCTAATCCTAGAGAGAAACATTACATATTCTACAAACATTGTACTGCAAAAGTTGGCATACTTTTTCATGCGGCCTCACAGTTTGGATGTACAGCTTTTTGGGTGCTGTCGAATAAGTTGTGGTGCTGTTTTAAAATGGCCGAACACATTTATGAGCATGCCAACGGTCTGTTCACCAGTGTTTTCATATTGACGCAGCCACGTTTGCTACATTGTCTACCGCTCAGGTAACAATACTATTCATTTTATTTGATTGGCTAAATATTACATTTCCTTAACGTTTTATTTTCGTGACAAACCCTAAATTTGCCCTGTTGTTTTTAGAATAAAGTAAAAAAAAAAATTTTTTTTAAAAAAGAATACATTGCACATTTTGCTGTAACTTGCTCTTATGTCTAAATGCATTAGTTAATAAGTAAACAATTACTATCCTCTGGTTTAACAAATTGTTTGTTTACAACTATTTTAAATTACACAAAAAAAACCTGGTCCCTCTCACCTATTTCATGTTTTCTGTGAGGCTTTAGGGACCTTTTTGATAAAGTTATACATTATGTTCATCATGAAGTCTATTACTAAATGGCCTAGTACATTATTCTGTATTCACAGAGAACAGCAGAATATTCTCCATGGTCTTTCTAACGTTATATAGTAATTAGTTCTTTGAGGTGAATGACCTATCTAAACCCGGGTTCATCTCTCCTACAGCTAGCCTTCAGCCCATCTCAACATGTCCGCCCAAACGGCGTTCTCAGTCGGTATGTTCCCGCTCGCTGAGCCGGTCGCTGACGACGTGGCCTCCCAGGCGCTGGGCGAGCTGTCCCGTAGCCACCTCCCCGCGCCGCAGCTGGTCATGCTGGCCAACGTGGCCGTGTCTTCAGAGGGCAGCGACAGCGTGGCCGACGACAAGGAGATGATGGAGCTGAAGACGGTGGGCAGCAGCTACTCCGACAGCGAGGATGACAACGTGATCCGCTACAGCTACGACGACCGCAACCACTCTGAGATCTGCATCATCGACTACCCCGAGTCCCCTCCACCGAGCAGCACGGCCGACGAGCCACAGTCAGAGAAAGAAAACAACGATAAACCAAGAGGGAAGAAAGAGGAGGAAGAGGAGGAGGAGGAGGAGGTCGTCGTAGAGGACCTCTCCATAACGTCAGAGGAGCGCTCCCCTTCCAGCCCAAAGATGGCGGGCAAACGTAAAATCACTCACGCCATGGTGGTGGAGGCAGCCAAGAAGAAGAAGCCATTCCATTGTAAGCCCTGCAACTTCCAGGCCAAGTGTGAGGAGGAGTTTGTGGAGCACCTGCGCACCCACACCGCCAACAAGATCATGGTGGTCAGCCGTGTGGAGGGGAGAAACAGGAGCAAAGTGAAAGGAAGCGCCACTGCCAACGACGGGCCAGAGGACGAGAAACAGCCAGCGGACAGCGACAGCCCCGCCAGCGGCCCGACCACCGAGAGCAAAGGAGTGATCCAGTGTGAGCGCTGCGGCTACAACACCAACCGCTACGACCACTACATCGCTCACCTGAAGCACCACAGCAAGGAGGGAGAGGACCACCGGGTGTTTAAGTGCACCTTGTGCCCCTACACCACGGTCAGCCAGTACCACTGGAGGAAGCACCTGAGGAACCACTTCCCCAGCAAGCTGTACACCTGCAGACAGTGCTGTTACTTCTCCGACCGCAAGAACAACTACATCCAACACATCCGCACCCACACAGGTAAAACACACGTTGGACTGTGTTTGTTTTTTGACTTTAGGGGTGAATGTAGTGTTTGCTGGATTGCGCTGCCCTCCTTTAAAATAAAATAAAACAGGAGCTGAAGGAGCGTGTTTGTTTGGGGGTCAGGGGTCAAAGTACACCGTTGCATGCATAGCCAACCCATCAGCCTCTCTAGTGAAGGTCACACACAGCAAACAACTTACCAGTGCAGCGGCAACAAGCCAAGTGACCAAATCAGACTATTATATCCTAAATATAATCTAAACAAGTCAGAATCAACATGCACAACTTGAAAGCAGATGGGAAAATATTGTACATTCATATTTCAATCAATAAACCAAAAACAAATGAGCGTGTTTACGTATAGAACCAAATTTGGTGAATTAGATCAATAATTTGCCCTATTATAACATCTTCCCTCTCAATGCACCTTTCACATGCTTACATTAGTTTTGTAGCGCAGGCATTTATGCAACGAGCCTAAAGGACTTTAGATCCAAAAGCACCATCGATGACACGGAAACAAACTCACCGTTCAGTGTGCCCGCAACTGTTTTCTGTTGTAAATCTTCACATTTGTGTGTTTGTTTTTACTTAGGGGAGCGCCCTTTCCGCTGCACATACTGCAGCTACTCCAGCTCCCAGAAGACTCATCTAACCAGACACATGCGAACACACTCCGGTGAGTATTCTGTTTATGTGGTACGTCATGAGTTCAGACCAGCTCTTTAAGCCTGGAATTAGTCTTCAACTAAAACCTTTATTGTTGCAAAATATTATGATGTTTAACATGTTTTTTGATTAACCATTACAAAGTGAAAAAAATCAAAAGCATGTTTTAAATGCATTAGCAGGTAAAAGTAAAATGTTATAAAAATGTCAAACTTCTTATTAATGGTATGAAAATGATAAACAGTGAAATGTTATAATGGGGGGGGGGGGGGGGGTGTATGGTGTATGGCTAGCTAACTCACCTTGGCCTTTCTCTCACTTGGTGCATTCGATGGAGCAGATGAGTTTCGGAGTTGAATGGTAAACTGGTTTGTTATAGGCACTGTGTGACTTGCTTTGTGTTTGCCCTGTGCTTCAGCTCCTGCTAGTTTTTATATTTTTGTGATCACCCCTGCATGATACGAACATGTTCTCTTTACCTTAATATTTTTGCACTTTTGTGTTTGATGTATCAAATGGTTTTATTTCTATTAAAGAAACATGTCATTCATGTTTGGAGGTAATTTGGCCAACATGGTGGTATTTCAGTAATGGGAATCAAATCTAACATCCCCTGCTTTGTTTGTCTGCACAGGTGAACGTCCATTTAAGTGTGACAGTTGTAACTATCTGGCGGCCAACCAGCATGAGGTGACCCGCCACGCCAGACAGGTGCACAACGGGCCTAAGCCCCTCAGCTGCCCTTACTGCCCCTACAAGACGGCAGACCGCAGCAACTACAAGAAACACGTGGAGCTCCACCTCAACCCGCGCCAGTTCCTCTGCCCCGTCTGCAAGTACGCCGCCTCCAAGAAGTGCAACCTGCAGTACCACATCAAGTCCAGACACCCGGGCTGTCAAGACATCACCTTGGACGTGTCAAAGGTCAAATTGCGGGTGAAGAAAGCGGGGTCGGAGACCGAGGAGGGCTCCATGGACACCAGCGGCGACAGGATCGAGATGTCTCACTGTGAGGAAGATGACGAGGAGGAGGAGGAGAGACCAGGTGTGCCGGACAAACAGTCCAGCCCCATCAACCTCTCCATAAAGAAGAACAGCAAGCCAGCTCTGACTGCAGAGACAAAAGCTGTGGAGAAGAAAAGTGAAGTGACTCCAAACAAAGAAAAACCAAGGAAAACGAAGGAGAAGCTGGAGAAGAAGGCGACTCCTAAACAGAAGAAGGCAGAGAAGAGCAGTGAGAATGTTAAGAAGACCACCAACGTCAGGGAAACCGCCACAACCGCTGCAGAAACCCCTGAGAACAAAGTCAAGAAGAAGCGCCAGAAGAAGCAGACCGTAGAGAAAACTGTTGTGCAAGAAAAGACCGTATCAATGGATACAGAAAAGGAGGCCTCCCTGGAAAAAGACAAGTTAACACAAGAGAAATTAGAGAAAGAGAAGCTGGCGAAAGAATGTTTGGAGAGAGAAATAGAGGAGAGAAAGAAGGCAGAAAAAGCAAGAGAAGAGAGAGAGAAAATTGAAAAAGAACGAGTGGAGAAAGAGAATATGGAGAAAGAAAGACAAGAAGAGAAAAAAAGACAAGAAGAGAAAGAGAGACTTGAGAGGGATAAACAAAAACTAAAGACACAAACAAACGTAAAAGAGAACAAAACAGCAAGCAAGTCTCGCAAGACTGGCTCTAAGAAATCCCAAAAAGTAGACAAAAACATACAGGAAGACAAGATAGCCACACAAAGCAAAGATGTGAAACCACAGGGCACCAAGGTAGCCAAAACAAAGCCAGTCAAGAGAAAGGCAGTGGAGGCCCTGGACCTGTCCATGAAGCCTTCCCCAGACAAACTGACTGGCTCCACAGCCAAACGCATCAAAGTCACCGCAGCGAACCAGCCACAACCCACTCCCAGTGGCTCTGGTTGTGTTGATACTCCCATCGCGGTCTCGCCTTGTCTGGCCTCAGAGAAAGAAGAGCAGAGCAACAAGGCCCTAGCCTCCCCCCCTGCTCCACAAAAACTAAAGAAGACCAAAAAGACCAACAAGAAATCTCTGCCCTCCCCAGAGACTGAGGCGCCCAGAAGATCCTCCTCCGGCAGTAAAGTAGACGGCTCTCGGTCTGTTCCTACCGAGGAGAGCCGTGCCACAGTGCCCGCTCAGCAGGCTTCTGACCAGCAGACTGCCCCCTCAGTACCAGGCAGTAGGAGGAGCTCTGCAGGGGCACAGCTTAGCCTCCTCACACAACAAAAAGCCCCGGCTGAGAAGGACACATGCGCCCCAGAGAGTGCTCCTGACAAGCCCAGGCAGGGGGCTCGGGCAGGCTGCAGCTCCGGGGAAGAGACCCCCTCACCCGTGGGAGACCAACCCCCCACGTTCAGACGACCACAGGGGAAACCCATCTCCCCCCGCCTGGAGCTCCCTGCCCCCCGAAACAAACGCTCCGACACAGCCGAGGAAGACGAGGGCATCCACAGTCACGATGGAGGCAGTGACATCAGCGACTCCGCCTCTGAGGGCAGCGACGACTCCGGCCTGAACGGACTGGCTGCCCGGGCAGGGAAGACTGCTGACCTTGAGACTCCCACCGACGAGGTCCCCACTCCCACTGAACTCAAGAGTCACCTGTGCATCTTCTGTGACCGCACCTTCCTCCAGGAAGTGGACTACCGTCGTCATCTCAACCGCCACCTGGTCAACGTGTATTACCTGGATGGCCACTCAGCAGCTAAAGGGCCATTAAAGTAAGTGTGTGCCTGAAAGGCTGCGCTGTACGCCGGCTCACTGTCGCCTTTTCAAACTTCAGACACCTGTTCCTTCTTTTTGCCACTCTCTTAGTTACCACCGCTGAGAAAACAAAACACTTTGTTTTCCACCTCCTTCTATCAAACTCTTGCTTAGCCTCCTCTGCAGCATAGAGTAGTCTTAGTGAAGTTAAGGAAATGTAAGACATCGTTGTTTGTACCATCTGAGACACAGCCCCTCTTCTAGGGGTCAACCCTCCACATATAGAGAACAGGCTGTACAGCACGTGTCTGAACACACACTGACTTCCATGGACTTTATTAGAGCGTGCGGTTTTATGGATCTACATTTCATGTTTTGATAAGCTTACTGAAAGTCTATGTGGACTGTGCTAGTTTTGTTATCAACCATATCAGTGGTTGCAGAAACAACATGTCATGTTGATCTACAGTCAAACGTCTGGACACATTTTCCCATTCACTCAAATGAGAAAGTGTGTCCATGTTTGACTGGTACTGTCATTTGTATAAAATGTCCCTTAACTGAGACTATATTGCTTAGTGTGGAATGATTTCCATCTGTTTTTGTCTAAAATGAATAGGTATCTTTTGTCAGTATTTGCTCAGATATGTTATCCACTTGGTGTATTGAAAAAGGTAGAAAACGGTGTTTCATATCTGGCACACACAGATCAATGAGTAGCCATAAAGATACCTTAATTTTAAATATCCTCACATGTAAAGGGTGCAGACTTCTTAAACAGTGGCCGTATATGGATGTGGTATGAAAAAGGTCCAAAGATATTCTTTTATTTTCTCTAAATGCGTAGACTCTTCTACATGTTGTTTTTGTTTCAGTCTTATTATTTTTGTTTACTTACCTGTGCCTTTGACAATCGTTCTATAATGTCACAATGTTTGGTGTTTTGGTCTGGTGGTGCTATTCATTAAGAATGGGAAGTCTTCATTTTCTTTCCTATTAATCATGAAGATTTTTAAATATGACCATTCCTTGAGATTTAGACCTACTTGTAATTGCCTAGTACAAATCTCCACAGACAACTAAAACGTTATCCATTATGAAAAAAGCATTAATGGCTGCCTACAGTTGGGTTTAACTACAGATACTCTGATAATGTGTTATTATCCATTAAAAAAGTCTTTGAAGCTCACAGTGAGATTCTCATGGCGACCCTCAGCGACTATCTTTGGGCTAATGGAGTTAGCGAACGATCCTAGTCAATTCTGTGCAATAATGCCTTTTAGTTTTGATGCCATAGTTGTGATGCCAAAGTAAATAGAGAATAAAAATTGCATGAACTGTAGAATCCATTTATAAATGCACTCTTACCACGATTAGGCTGTTGATCACTGTAAATAGACATGTTTTATTTCAGTCTTTATTGTTTTATGTTTTATTTCAGCTTTCTTTTATAGCATTAATTTTACATGATGTAACCAATGTATGTACTGTTATCAAATAGCTTATAGGAATACTTTTGTTTTTCTCTTTGCAGTTTGTGAGGAGTTATGTGCTTTCAATCCATTGCAGACTAACATTGTAGGATATCATTAAATCCCGAAAATGTAACGGGCATAATACTTTGAGACAATTGTTGTGATTTATCAAAATGTCAAAATCCTGCAATGTATCTTTGTTCTGCTATGAGCATTTTGGGAATTAAATTGGATTGCAGTCAAAACCATTTGAATGGCTTCTTTTCGTGCCCAATTATTTTTAAATCAAAATGTATTTCTTCAGGGGTTTGGGTTATTGCATTGGATGAAAAGTCCCACGTACGGATTGCCTTGTCTAGCTCGTCTACACCCCAAATTTAATAACGTGTAATGATGGCTTCATCCAAATGTTTCTCTGCCTATGGGCTCCTACTGGCTATAGTACTACTACGTTGGAAACCTGTGCGCAGTAATTGCTTACTCCAACGGTAGTATTTGAGACTGCATAAGCACTTAGTTTGGGTAAAAAATAAAATCTACTTTATATTAATGTGCTCTTATTCATTTTGGAAAATAAAATCTGTGCGCAAACTAAAAGAGCTTTTTATTATGAAAGGACATACAAGTTATATATTTATTTTATAAAAATTTAAATACTTACAGACACTGTGGCCTTTGCTGTTTTAACATTAAATCCATCAACATATTATTTTGACAAACAAAAACAAAAAAAAAGTATCAATCAAATGTTGGAATTACATTAAACAACAAAAGCCTAGGCCATCCATGTGAATGCTGGATTACTTGGATTCTACAGAGTACTTCTGATGAACAAGTCAGAGCAGGCCCAGGCTTTTAGACTGCTATTGTGCCCCAAGTCACTCAGTGGCTATCTGGATGGTGTTTCTTGGTATTAACAGCATACTTAATAATAATAGGTTTATTTTTAGTCTTCCACTCATTTGGGCTGTGCACTGTTTTGCACTACATGGTGCAATAACAGGAGGAATCATTAGCAGCTCCTTCTTGCATGATACACATATAATTACGTCTGCATTGTTCTGTTATTTGTATCATGATGGTGAAATAGTGAACTGTAGCTAAGATGTGCTGACTCAACAGCAAGCAGATCACACAAAAACGATAAGGCCAACGACATCCCTCTGGTTAGAGAACGATCCTAATCACCTGTTATTCCTCAGGTTCCAGTGTAGCAGACTTGGAGGAGCCCATTGTGTCTCAGGCAGCTATAGTTTTGTAGTAACTCATAGCTAATAATATATGAATGACTTGAAGGAGCCCTGGGGGAAACCCATTGTGTTTGAGACAGCTATAGTTTTGTAGTAACTCATAGCTAATATATGAATGATGTAATCCTCTGTTACACATCTGGTTTTGCAGAATTTACACACTCTTGTCTCTGCCAGTTATGATATATTTAAGACAACTACTGCTTCTTCCTCTTCACCCTGAGCCTCTCTGCTCCTTTGTGGGACAGCCCAGCGTCCACCAGGGCCGGGGGCTTCTGGGGTTTGTAGGCGGAGGACTTCCTGAGGCGCTCCCCCTTCAGCCTGACGATGTGGGGGAGCAGAGGGGGAGTCCGTAGGGAGAGGCCGGCGTCCCCGGGGAAGTGGACCCTGAACGTGAGACGGTCTCCCTCCACTCCAGTGACCGCCACCCAGCCTACAGTGACAGACAGGGAGGAAAGGAAAGGTCAGAGGACATGGAGGGATGAGCAGGAGGATGGAGGGAGGAGGAAAGGGAGGGAGGAATGAGCAGGAGGATGGAGGGAGCAGCAGGAGGATGGAGGGATGAGCAGGAGAATGGAGGGAGGAGGAGAGGGAGGGAGAGAGGGATGAGCAGGAGGATGGAGGGATGAGCAGGAGGATGGAGGGATAAGCAGGAGAATGGAGGGAGGAGGAGAGGGAGGGAGGAGGAGAGGGAGGGAGGGAGGAGCAGGAGGATGGAGGGATGAGCAGGAGAATGGAGGGAGGAGGAGAGGGAGGGAGGGAGGAGGAGAGGGAGGGAGGGAGGAGCAGGAGGATGGAGGGATGAGCAGGAGAATGGAGGGAGGAGGAGAGGGAGGGAGGGAGGAGGAGAGGGAGGGAGGGAGGAGGAGAGGGAGGAATGAGCAGGAGGATGGAGGGAGCAGCAGGAGGACGGAGGGAGGAGGGAGGGCGGTAGAACGAGGTAATAGCACTGTAGGTTATGCAGATGTAATTGTCCAGTGATTGTGTCATCTCTTCGGTGAAAAATAAATACAGTAGATTCAGTGAGATGAACACAAGTTCTCCACAGAGGAAGTGTCCAGGAGCTTCCTGTCGCTCTGTAAATACCTGCGGAGGACATCTTGATGTCAGCTGTAGCGGTGAGGCATCCCACGCCTTCTAACAGAACCTCCTGGCTCACCAGAGGAGGGAACGTCTTCATTCTCTCCTCTCCACCCATCGGTACCTAGCAACCAAGGGAACAGGAAATATTACTCTATTTACATCGTCATGGGAACGACAACCATTAGCTTTGATCAGTACCATTGTTAATTCTCTCTTATATCCTATGTCTCTCTTTAGGTAAACATCATATATCGTGTGTGTGTGTTGCCAAAATGTATTAAGACATAAATAATGTAGACATATGTAATAAACTGCAACAGATGGCTTTTGTTTTTCTTATAACAATCACAATTTATCGATACAATATTTCTTTTGTATTTGGTCAGAATCAATGACTACATTACAGGAAGTGAGAGTGGAGTTAGTGAGTGTAGCTTAAACTGATGTTGTTTTTTGTATGTTCTCCCTCTTTCTGGTCTGTCACCATGGTTACTGTGTACCTAATGAAGCATCTATAGGTTTCAGAAAAGCGCTGTATGAATGAATAAAATGAATTATTATTATTATTATTAGATTAGCCATGGCCTGCCCTCACTCACCCCCAGCAGAGTGTGTCCAGCGTGCTTCTGGTAGATGGAGTCAGCCTTGTCCAGGCTGGTGATGTGGACTGGGACCCGGGCTGAAGCCACCACAGACAACCAGCAAGACTTCTCCCCCTGGGCAAAGGCCATGAAGACTGATCACCACAAAGGACACTTTGGAGAATAGAACTATAGCAATTATATATAATCATAATGATATAATTATAACTAAAAGGCCAATGCCTACGCGATGGTTTCCTACAGGGTTTTCCTTCTACTAGTGAGTTATAAAAGTGAACTATGCAGAATATTGTTCCCGTCTTATTTCACAAAAACGTGTTAATAAATACATAAAGCTTATTATGTGATTGACATTACATGTAATAAGTCCTCCCAAAGCCACTCACACTACCAACATATCCAGTATTGATGCCTTTCCATACAGCGTAAAAGACAGTGTTGAGTTCACCTGAAGGTAATCGATCCTCCCCAGGGCTCCTAGAAAGAGGGTTGTGCCGGGCTGCAGCACAAAGGTCCTGGGGACTATAGCATGAGCAGGCACCACCGCTTTGATCTCCTGCTCGCTCAGCAGGTTCAGGACCTGATCATAGAAAAGCCCAGAGGTGAGCTCAGGAAGAGGAAAGAGGAGCCATTGGGAGTGTAACAGTGTAGGAGGTTTCTTTTTCTACATAAGTATTTCTGTTTTACTAGTCTGGGTAAAGAAAAGTTCTGAAGAAAGAAAAAGTTTTGTCTCACGTCGTTCTCCTTCATAATGCCTGGGGTGTCATAGAGCCAGTGGGCATCCTTCAGCTCGTTGTGGGTGAACTCTGCTGATGTGGAGACGGCTGAGTTTAGCCTCTCCTCCTCTTCCTCAGTATCCTCTCCGTAGGCCAAACTGTCAGGATCAAACTCAAACTCTGTCCTGTTGGACCCTGCCTCAACTCGGAACGTTCTACCAATCCGACCTACGTCAGTAAAAAGTAAGAATGTTTAATTTACTTTATTTTTACTTTTTTTACTTTTTCAAAGTCATAATCTTTACATCTTTCTAAAGGGGGGACAATATCCCTGTTTCTCTCACCCACTAGGTAGCCCTGCTTGCTGAACTGCTGCAGTCTCTTTAGTTCCTGGGGTGAGAGGTCACTCTCGGTCTGGTTGGAATCATCTTTCAGCCTCTCCAAGCGCTTCAGCATGCGGTACGGTGTGGGGTTGATGATGGGAAACTTCAACAGGTTGAGAGTGGTTCCTACTCACAAACCAACAAAATGCAGTTATATAGCAGGATACTATTATTATTATTGTTGTTATTATTATTATTATTATTATTATTATTATAAAATAAGAAACCAAAAAGGCATAAAGGGTCGTCAACACATAATACAGACACATTCTCGCTGTTTAAACACACTATAAGCTGAAACAGGAAGTGCTAAACAAAGCATCTACCTCAATCACTTCCAAGTTGTATTTTTCATTACAACATAATAACAATTGACTTTAACGAGAGGGGTGATGGAGTCAATGGGCTCAGTAACAGAGAGAGACGTTGTTTCACATAATCAGAGCTAAACAACACTAGAATCCTATTCATAGTACAGGTCGGTGACGTCAACAACATCTACTCCACAAGAAGCTCTTTGTTGATCTAAATTAATATTTTTTGCGATTCACATTCCCCACAGAGACAGTGCAGCTTTCTCTGTGACTATAGGCCGTGTTAGTGACATGGAACTCCATGACACCAGCACACATTGCACTGTGTACGAGCGGCTATTCAGTTCAGTCAATGTAAGGGTTAATGTCTAAGGATAAAACCTAAGCAGGTTTAGAGGGATGACAATAACAACATATGCCATTATGTATCACACTCGTCCACATTATGTTACATAACAATCACCAAACAGGCAATATTACCATTACATTGTACTGTGTAACCTGTTAGAGTAGGCCATTACAGTATGCTGTGTAACCTACGTTAGAATAGGACGTATTAACATTATGTTTAACCTACGTTAGAATAGGACGTATTAACATTATGTTTAACCTACGTTAGAATAGGACGTATTAACATTATGTTTAACCTACGTTAGAATAGGACGTATTAACATTATGTTTAACCTACGTTAGAATAGGACGTATTAACATTATGTTTAACCTACGTTAGAATAGGATGTATTAACATTACATTGTTCTGTATAACCTGTTAGAGTAGGCCATTACAGTATGCTGTGTAACCTACGTTAGAATAGGACGTATTAACATTATGTTTAACCTACGTTAGAATAGGACGTATTAACATTATGTTTAACCTACGTTAGAATAGGACGTATTAACATTATGTTTAACCTACGTTAGAATAGGACGTATTAACATTATGTTTAACCTACGTTAGAATAGGATGTATTAACATTACATTGTACTGTATAGCCTGTTAGAGTAGGGTATTTTACCATTGCATTGGGCTGTATAACCTGTTAGAACAGGCTATATTACCATTACATTGTTCTGTATAACCTGTTAGAATAGACTATATTAACAGGCGCCTTATAAATTCAATGTATTAACATTACATTGTTCTGTATAACCTACGTTAGAATGGGCTACATTACCATTACATTGTACTGTATAACCTGTTAGAACAGGCTATATTACCATTACATTGGGCTGTATAACCTGTTAGAACAGGCTATATTACCATTACATTGGGCTGTATAACCTACGTTAGAATAGGCTATATTACCATTACATTGTATTATTATTTGTTAGAACAGGAAAACATCTCACCAGGCCAGGGGGAAATGGTGGCCTTTTGTATTACATCTGAGGCCTTGGACTTGCAGTAGTCGGACTCCAGCAGGGTGTTAAACAGGGTGGACTTCCCAGCATTGGCGGTTCCCACCAGAAACACGTCTCCTTTGTGCTTCCATGACCTCTGCAGAGAGCTGATCAACTTCTCGATTCCGTATCCTGTTTTGGCGCTGATTAGGTGAATTTCCTTGATGTTGTCACTGATGGAAGCGTCAGTGCAGTACTTAGTCAGCTGGCGTTTGATACGATGCAAATAGTTCTCAGCGTCTCCTGGGAGCAAGTCTACCTTATTACCCAGAACCACAATGTGTTTGTTTTGACCTATGAGGTCCAGTAGGTTGGGTATTATGGAGTCAGGGAGGTCCAGTAAATCCACAATAAACAGGACCATTGCCTTCTTGGATTTGATTCCATGTACAATCTCCCTGTATTCATCTTTGGACATCTTGACAGTCAGTGCTTTCTGGTGATGTAAAAGCAGATAACAGCGTTGACAAATAGCCCTTTTCAACTCATCCGCTTCCAGGAGAACTTTATACTTCTCGCTGGGCAGGTAACCTGCTATGTCAGGAGCAGTGCAGTGCATGACAGCGCCACAGCCTGAACAACAGGTGTTACTCACGGGCTCCTCAGTATCAGGACTGCCGTAGATCTTCTGCTCACCCTTGGGTCTTTTCTGTTTCGTAATTATTTCCTCAAGGGGGAAGTCAATGTCGTAGAATTCTATAAGAGAGTCAGACTTCATCTCGTCCTTGGCAGCAACTTTCAGAGACAGTAGCTGCTTTTCAAGAGTTCTCTGATCCTTTTTACCTGAGCGGTCTGATAATGACTGCTGGTCTGTAGAGACTGTGGACGCAGTATTCAACTGAAGCTCCTTGAGAAGGAAGTCCTCTGTATTATCCTCTCTTGGCTCTGCAAAGTCATCAAGGAATATAAATTCCTCTTGTTTATCTGGGTCAATAGTGGTATAACGTTCTGTCACTCTTTCATTTCTGTTTCTCTGAGTAGTCTCCCCCTTTGTTCCCTTTGGGCTGTAAAATCTGAACCCTGTAATGTTACCTGTGTGTGTGATGGACGGCAAACAAGTATATACGCATGGCACAGTATTTCTTGCATTCCACCCTCGCCACACTGACATACATGGTACGGAAACGTGGCGGGAGCATTTGAAAGATACCAGTTCTCGTAATGGAACTCGCAATAATGTATACATCTTCACTTACACATATAATGAAATGTAGCTATGTTGTAATTTTCAAAATAACAACCTAACCTCGGGTAAACACGTGTTCCTGTTAGCATCCGTTGATATCTAAACCGGATATGGCGTCTACGTATTTTTACATTTATTTATTATTATACAGGTTTGTGGATAAAGCACTATACTTTGGTTTATATATTTTGGTTAAAATATTAAATATAATAGTTGAATTTTATTTACAATTGACACAAATAATTTATTTTACAAAACATTTCTCCGGAAGTGATGTCGTCTTTTGTGTTCATTTCGCAGTGCCAGTGTGCAACGCTAGCCAACGTTGTATTGCACACTGTGTGCTATTTCTGTCACATTTAGCTTATTTTGGTCAATAAGTGAGCGCGTGAGCTGCAACCATGTATGATCAAGATGAAGGTATGTCAGATGTTCGCCTGTTGTGACCTTTATACATTAGCCATGTGGGATATTTTCCTTTTAAAAGGCGTCCCTAATTTACGGAATAGCTAACTATCCCCATAGCTAAGTAACTAGCACAAATGGCGGGTCGGTGTTTAATTGAAGCTGGCAAACGTAAACTTTACTGTGCTTAGCAAAGAGAGGGGATTTATACTGGGTAGTTTATACTTCGTTTGTGCGTGATGAAAGGCAACCTACTCTAAAATCACTGTTTTTCCGACTTCTAGACATTCAATACGACGAAGATGAGGATGAAATCACCCCGGATTTGTGGCAGGAAGCTTGCTGGATTGTCATCAGGTAACGTTATTTAACAACTTTTCTCTGACTTGCATAATATCCGGGGAAACTGTAAAAACAATCCAAAGATACTTTGGTGTTTATTTCACTCAGCTCTGAAAGGTTAGATAAACAGTTCATCTTTGTACGTCACACATTAACGTACAACGCTGAAACCGTTAAGCAAATGTTTTGTCGCTGCTGTTCGTTGGAATAGTATTATATGAAAACAATTCGTCTGTATTTGCAGTTCCTACTTTGACGAGAAGGGTCTGGTGCGACAGCAGCTGGATTCCTTTGACGAGTTTATCCAGATGTCAGTGCAGAGGATCGTTGAAGACGCGCCACCCATAGACCTACAGGCAGAGGCTCAACACACCTCGGGCGAGGTGGAGGAGCCGGTGAGTGACCTAGAGTTTAGGATGTAAACAGATAATGTTGTAATTTTCCTGGCCAACCTTAAACATTGACACAATGTCTGTTTTTGGAGTGTGTTGTTTATAAGAGACAGATTTAATCCACACTGTGAAATAAGGAGCACATTGCTTGCATGGTATCGCAGAGTGGTAGACTTCACACCAACCTAATCCTAATGCATGCTTGTTCAATGCCAGATTGGCACCAAACATGGTTTTACCCAATTCAGCTTTCCTCAATGATCCTGCATCATTTTGATGTTGTCTTTGGCAACAGTTTCTGTTTTGATGGAGTAATGCAAAAGGAAACAGGACATCTTGAAGAGACATTTTGTTGTTGCTAACCTCTTTGCAGTAGGGTTCTATGTTTAAATGTTCTAAAAAGACATACCTAAATTGTGTGAATGCCAAAGTGATTGACAGTGAATCAGCATTGATGGTTAAAGTGCATTACATGTAGTCATTTAAGTTGCTTTTAACACAGCAAATCATCAAAACACATCAAACTTTCTAAATAATAACAGCACGTTGCGTGGGCAGGGCGGTGCATGCTAAAATGTTAATCTTTGTTAGCATTAGGTATTTTACAGAGACATACTGACCATAGTGTCCTTCCTTTGCAGCCTCGCTACATGCTGAAGTTTGAGCAGATCTACCTGTCCAAACCCACTCACTGGGAGAGGGACGGTGCCCCCTCTCCCATGATGCCTAACGAAGCCAGGCTCCGCAACCTCACGTACGGCAGCCTTTCTCTCTCCTAGAGCCTCTTTAACTCAGTGCCTGTCCTAACTTGAACCTTGAACCCTAACTTTAAACCTTGTGTTTACGGTTTTGGTATTTAAATATATTTTGTCATTCTTGAGTTTCAAAGTATTCTTGAAAATAAATTAGGTAAATAAAAAAACTATTACCATTTTCTTTGGCATTTTAAATGTAGTGAGTTAAGCGTTACTTTGTTACTTCGCCCCCTTGTGGTGTTCTCAGGTACTCCGCTCCTCTTTATGTGGATATCACAAAGACCATCATCAAGGAGGGGGAGGACCAGCTGCTGACTCAGCACCAGAAAACCTTCATCGGGAAGATCCCCATCATGTTGCGTTCCACCTACTGCCTGCTGAGCGGCCTCACAGACCGTGATCTTTGTGAGCTCAACGAGTGTCCACTAGACCCGGGAGGATATTTCATCATCAACGGATCCGAGAAGGTACCATTAGGACTAGCCATTGAGTTTTTGAGTTTACTGAGAATAGAGATTGTGTTGTATTTGTCATAAGAGAGTGACCTTTGAAAATGTCGATTCCAGCAACACATTTGTTTTTGAATCGGAAGTATATTTATAAGCAGCCCAAAAAAATAACCCTGAATAAACTATATTGGGATTTTGCTGCTCCGGGATGAACAACAAGCACTTGTTTAGCTACAGACAGGATAATACATTTCTACCACAGTGTTGGCCACCATTATTATTGTTATTTAATCTAATAACCATGTTGATTTAATTATTTTGTATATTATAGCCTACATAAGTTCTGGAGAAACGCTGTTGTTGGATGCTGGTTTTCTATCCTTCACCTATCCTGCTGTCAGAGGATGTGCCTGTGTTGGTCCTCAGCACCAGTCATAGAACTACTTAATCACCAACTCACTTCCTTGTTATTCCCCAGGTCCTTATCGCCCAGGAGAAAATGGCCACCAACACGGTGTATGTGTTCGCTAAGAAGGACTCTAAATACGCCTACACAGGAGAGTGTCGCTCCTGCCTAGAGAACTCCTCTCGCCCCACCAGCTCCATCTGGGTCAGCATGATGGCCAGAGGAGGACAGGTGAGCACTGTAGAGTCACAATTTAGGACAGGTGAGCACTGAAGAATTACAATATAGGACAGGTGAGCACTGTAGAGTCACAATATAGGACAGGTGAGCACTGAAGAATGACAATATAGGACAGGTGAGAACTTAAGAATTACAATATAGGACAGGTGAGAACTGTAGAATTACAATATAGGACAGGTGAGAACTGTAGAATTACAATATAGGACAGGTGAGCACTGTAGAACTACAATATAGGACAGGTGAGCACTGAAGAATTACAATATAGGACAGGTGAGCACTATATAAACAAAATCACAAATTGTTGCTGAAGAACCGTGGAATTTATATTCCGGTAATTCTAATGATATATTCTTAACACACAAGTTTACTACCTTTTTATCAAAGCACAAAATAAAAATAAATGGTAAGTTCTGGATGCAACAGAACACAGTGCTTTAGTTTATCAACATAGATACCCGTGTCCTGTGTACACCCCCTCCTCCTCTGATTCCTTCCTCTTCCTCCCTTCTCCCAGGGTGTGAAGAAGAGTGCGATCGGCCAGAGGATCGTGTCCACTCTGCCCTACATCAGACAGGAAGTGCCCATCATCATCGTGTTCCGTGCGCTGGGCTTTGTGTCGGACAGAGACATCCTGGAACACATCATCTACGACTTTGACGACCCCGAGATGATGGAGATGGTGAGTTTCAGAGGAGATGGGGTTTTAGCAGCTAGATAATGGAGATGGTGAGTTTCAGAGGAGCAGGGGTTTGAGCAGATAGATAATGGAGATGGTGAGTTTCAGAGGAGATGGGGTTTGAGCAGATAGATAATGGAGATGGTGAGTTTCAGAGGAGCAGGGGTTTGAGCAGCTAGATAATGGAGATGGTGAGTTTCAGAGGAGCAGGGGTTTGAGCAGATAGATAATGGAGATGGTGAGTTTCAGAGGAGCAGGGGTTTGAGCAGATAGATAATGGAGATGGTGAGTTTCAGAGGAGCAGGGGTTTTAGCAGATAGATAATGGAGATGGTGAGTTTCAGAGGAGCAGGGGTTTGAGCAGATAGATAATGGAGATGGTGAGTTTCAGAGGAGATGGGGTTTGAGCAGATAGATAATGTGGTGAGTTTCAGAGGAGCAGGGGTTTGAGCAGATAGATAATGGAGATGGTGAGTTTCAGAGGAGCAGGGGTTTGAGCAGATAGATAATGGAGATGGTGAGTTTCAGAGGAGCAGGGGTTTTAGCAGCTAGATAATGGAGATGGTGAGTTTCAGAGGAGATGGGGTTTTAGCAGATAGATAATGGAGATGGTGAGTTTCAGAGGAGATGGGGTTTGAGCAGATAGATGATGGAGATGGTGAGTTTCAGAGGAGATGGGGTTTTAGCAGATAGATAATGGAGATGGTGAGTTTCAGAGGAGCAGGGGTTTGAGCAGATAGATAATGGAGATGGTGAGTTTCAGAGGAGCAGGGGTTCACATTTTTTTTATAGGAGCAGGGTTTGAGCTCATAGCTAAATGACGGGTACATTTTTAATAAAATAGTTGTTTCACCAATCAACAACTAGTGAAACCCAAAATAATATTAAACCTAATTTAAGAGGGAGACCAAATTGATATTAAAATATATTTCTATGCACAATAAAAACACAGAGAGGAAAACACAGTGCATCCATGTTTCTCTTCTCCTTCAGGTGAAGCCGTCTCTGGACGAGGCCTTTGTGATCCAGGAGCAGAACGTGGCGCTGAATTTCATTGGTTCCAGAGGCGCCAAGCCTGGCGTGACCAAGGAGAGGAGAATAAAATACGCCAAGGAGGTTCTGCAGAAGGAAGTGCTCCCCCATGTCGGAGTCAGCGACTTCTGTGAGACCAAGAAGGCCTACTTTCTGGGGTAGGAGCTGTGGCGCTCTCATGATGTGTGGTGTGGTATACAGGAACCCATCTTAGCTTAGCTCCCTGCGTCTTTCATCTGTTTCTGCAAGCTCTGGGTCCCAGATTGTTGAATGTAACAGAATATTTGAATTCACTCATTTCAAATGTGTTTCTAACTCTCCATCGTGGGTGTGTCTAGGTACATGGTCCACAGGCTCCTATTGGCTGCTCTTGGGAGACGCGAGTTGGACGATAGAGATCACTATGGCAACAAGAGGTTGGACCTGGCTGGGCCGCTGCTGGCTTTCCTGTTCAGAGGGTGAGGCTGGGGAATCCTTCGTTCCCTTAAAAAGATGAAGCTCCTTGCTGTCATCATAGAAAAACAACACAATTCACACTCCTAGAAAACAACACTATTGTGGCTATTGTAAGAAATACAAATTATTATATTATGAATGTTGCATGAGTGTAAATTAAGATGTGCTTAACAAATGGCCAACGTTATAGAATGTATCAATATAAATCAAAATTAAATATTTATATTTTTCCCCCTGCTCCATCAGAATGTTTAAGAACCTTTTGAAGGAAATCAGAATCTATGCCCAGAAGTTCATCGATAGGGGGAAAGACTTCAACCTGGAGCTGGCCATTAAAACACGCATCATCTCCGATGGCCTGAAGTACTCTCTGGCCACGGGGAACTGGGGCGATGTGAAGAAGGCCCACCAGGCCAGAGCGGGGGTGTCTCAGGTGAGGTCATACCACCATCATCATCATCATCATAACAACATCACACCATCATCATAACATCATCATAACATCATCATAACATCATACCAACATCATAACAACATCATACCATCATCATAACAACATCATAACAACATCACACCATCATAATAACATCACACCATCATCATAACATCATCATAACATCATCATAACAACATCACACCATCATAATAACATCATACCAACATCATAACAACATCATACCATCATCATACCATCATCATAACAACATCACACCATCATAACAATAACATACCATCATCATAACAACATCACACCATCATAATAACATCATACCAACATCATAACAACATCACACCATCATAATAACATCATCATAACATCATCATAACATCATAACAACATCATAACATCATCATACCATCATCATAACAACATCACACCATCATAATAACATCATACCAACATCATAACAACATCACACCATCATAATAACATCATACCATCATCATAACAACATCATCATAACATCATCATAACATCATAACAATATCATAACAACATCATAACATCCTCATAACATCATCATAACAACATCACACCATCATAATAACATCATACCAACATCATAACAACATCACACCATCATAATAACATCATACCATCATCATAACAACATCATCATAACATCATAATAACATCATACCATCATCATAACAACATCATCATAACATCATAATAACATCATACCAACATCATAACAACATCACACCATCATAACATCTTCATACCATCATCATACCAACATCATCATAACATCATCATAACATCATCATAACAACATCATAACATCATCATAACATCATCATAACATCATCATAACATCATCATTCAGTAACAAGGCCCACCAGGCCAGAGCGGGGGTGTCTCAGGTGAGGTCATACAGTCATCATCATCATCATCGTCGTCATCATCATCATTCAAAAAATTTAGACATAAAATAGGCATTGCAGTCAGTCTTCTGGCATCATGTGTTCTGTGTTTTACAGTCTCTGATTTGTCTGTAGGTATATACAGTATGCTCTGTGTCTTACAGTCTCTGATGTGTCTGTAGGAGTGTGTGCTCTGTGTCTGTAGGAGTGTGTGCTCTGTGTCTGTAGGTATATATGTTCTGTGTATTACATCCTCTGCTCTGTCTGTAGGTGTTGAACAGGTTGACCTTTGCCCTGTGTCTGTAGGCGTTGAACAGGCTAACCTTTGCCCTGTGTCTGTAGGCGTTGAACAGACTGACCTTTGCCCTGTGTCTGTAGGCGTTGAACAGGCTGACCTTTGCCCTGTGTCTGTAGGTGTAGAACAGGCTGACCTTTGCCCTGTGTCTGTAGGTGTTGAACAGGCTGACCTTTGACCTGTGTCTGTAGGTGTTGAACAGGCTGACCTTTGCCCTGTGTCTGTAGGTGTTGAACAGGTTGACCTTTGCCCTGTGTCTGTAGGTGTTGAACAGGCTGACCTTTGCCCTGTGTCTGTAGGTGTTGAACAGGCTGACCTTTGCCCTGTGTCTGTAGGCGTTGAACAGGCTGACCTTTGCCCTGTGTCTGTAGGTGTTGAACAGGCTGACCTTTGCCCTGTGTCTGTAGGTGTTGAACAGGCTGACCTTTGCCTCCACGCTGTCTCATCTCCGGCGTGTGAACTCTCCGATCGGTAGAGACGGCAAACTGGCCAAACCCAGACAGCTGCACAACACTCTGTGGGGCATGGTGTGTCCTGCTGAGACCCCGGAGGTAAGGTTATTTATATTATATCAGATATACATTACATATACACCCCAGTACTGCTTTAACTGGGCAAGGCTAGTTTTGTATTAAACATAATGAAATAAAATATTGAAAATGTTTTTTTTAAACTTCTCATACAAGTTACTTAATATATCTATTGTTCTTTACCCCAAATATATCTTCTTCTATTTTGGAATCCCTACTGTCATAAAAAAAAAAAAAAATGGATTGAGATCTGTCACCAATAATACATATTAAAAAAATCCGGGTGATGTGTTTTTTCCTCATACTGGTTCGATCGTCGACCTCTGACCCTTTGTTTCCAGGGTCACGCCGTAGGCCTGGTGAAGAACCTGGCCCTCATGGCCTACATCTCCGTGGGCTCCCAGCCCTCGCCCATCCTGGAGTTCCTGGAGGAGTGGAGCATGGAAAACCTGGAGGAGATCTCGCCCGCCGCCATCGCAGAGTGAGTGCAATGACACATCAGTCCAGCAGAGGGCAGCAGAGGATGTATTTATTTTCTGGCTAACAGAACAGATGGTTCCTACTGTCTGCCTGTATGATGGCACGATTTTGTCCAAAGTATTAGTTACTTTTTTAAATAATATTCCTAGTTGCACCAACTGTGTTAGGACAAAATTATGTTTGTATTATTTCTTACATATTCTTTTGGTTATTGTATATTTTCTGTATATATTTTCTGTCCAAAAACATGCAGGTTAATTGGTGACTCTAAATTGTCCGTAGGTGTGAATGTGAGTGTGAGTTGTTGTCTGTCCCTATGTGTCGGCCCTGTGATAGACTGGCGACCTGTCCAGGGTGTACCCCGCCTCTCGCCCTGTGTCTGCTGGGATAGGCTCCAGCCCCCCCGCGACCCTGCATAGGATAAGCGGTATAGCTAATGGATGGATGGATGGATGGATGGATATTTTATGTGACCGAGTAAATCTGATCAGCAAATGCTGTTACAAAGATCATTGTGCTAAAAAAAGGAATAAAATAGATTTTGACAAATCATATGCATTTAAGTCCTTGTATGTTGTCTTGTAATATTCTCACTTGCTGATGTAAAGGTGTTTGAGCATACAGTGTCTTCTGTCCTACCTGACAGCGCCACAAAGATCTTTGTGAACGGTTGCTGGGTTGGCATCCACAAAGACCCTGAACAGCTGATGAACACTTTGAGGAAACTCAGGAGACAGATGGACATCATTGTGTCTGAGGTAAAAAAAAAAAAAAAAAGACATTTGTAAAGAAATACAAAATAATAAATAAATACAATACTGTATGAAAATATATTTTGATGTTTTTGTAATGTTTGTACTACCCAATGTCAATGAGTATCATCCTATGTGTTCTACGTTTTAAATCCTAGATTAAAAAAAAATATTATTACTATTGTTAAAATCATCTGTACCTATGTCATTTAGCTTCTTAACACTAAATTGAGGGTGATGGACGTTGTGTGTGTGTGTGTGTGTGTGTGTGTGTGTGTGTGTGTGTGTGTGTGTGTGTGTGTGTGTGTGTGTGTGTGTGTGTGTGTGTGTGTGTGTGTGTGTGTGTGTGTGTGTGTGTGTGTGTGTGTTCGTGTCCCTAGGTGTCTATGATCCGTGACATCCGAGAGAGGGAGATCAGGATTTACACGGATGCAGGAAGGATCTGTCGTCCTCTGCTGATCGTAGAGAAACAGAAACTCCTTCTGAAGAGGAGGCACATCGACCAACTCAAAGAGAGAGAGTACAACAACTACAGGTACAATTAGTCACCCTGACCCTTAACCCTTAACCCTTAACCCTACCCCAGCTCAAAGAGAGAGAGTACAACAACTACAGGTACAATTAATCACCCTGACCCTTAACCCTTAACCCTACCCCAGCTCAAAGAGAGAGAGTACAACAACTACAGGTACAATTAATCACCCTGACCCTTAACCCTTAACCCTACCCCAGCTGAAAGAGAGAGAGTACAACAACTACAGGTACAATTAATCACCCTGACCCTTAACGATTAACCCTTCACCTAACCCAGCTCAAAGAGAGAGAGTACCAAAACTACAGGTACAACTACTCACCCTGACCCTTAACCCTTAACCCCTAACCCTATCCCAGCTCAAAGAGAGAGAGTACAACAACTACAGGTACAACTACTCATCCTAACCCTTAACGATTAACCCTTAACCTAACCCTAACCCAGCTCAAAGAGAGTACAACAACTACAGATACAACCACTCACCCTGACCCTTAACCCTTAACCTAACCCTAACCCAGCTCAAAGAGAGATAGTACAACCACTACAGATACAACCACTCACCCTGACCCTTAACCCTTAACCTAACCCTAACCCAGCTCAAAGAGAGAGTACTACAACTACAGATACAACCACTCACCCTGACCCTTAACCCTTAACCTAACCCTAACCCAGCTCAAAGAGAGAGTACTACAACTACAGATACAACCACTCACCCTGACCCTTAACCTAACCCTAACCCAGCTCAAAGAGAGAGTACAACAACTACAGATGGTGAGACCTTCTCACTGGATTCACCTTCATTTGCCTTACATAGAGATTAACAGTCAAAATACTTCACTTCTCTCAGTAAAGCATGAGAAAGCCATCATCAAGGATGGGCAATTTAAATCACCAATAGAAAACTATTCACAGACGCTTGCTAAAGTATTATTGTGTGTGTGTGTGTGCGTGCGTGTGCGTGTGCGTGTGCGTGTGTAGCTGGCAGGACCTGGTGGCCAGTGGGGTGGTGGAGTACATCGACACTCTGGAGGAGGAGACTGTGATGCTGGCCATGACCCCTGATGACCTCCAGGAGAAGGGCGTGGCCTATTGCTCCACCTACACCCACTGTGAGATCCATCCCTCCATGATCCTGGGCGTCTGCGCCTCCATCATCCCCTTCCCCGATCACAACCAGGTAGGATATCATCATCATCCTCAATCCCCTTCCCCGATCACAACCAGGTAGGACATCATCATCATCATCCTCAATCCCCATCCCCGATCACATCCAGGTAGGATATCATCATCATCCTCAATCCCCTTCCCCGATCACAACCAGGTAGGACATCATCATCATCCTCAATCCCCATCCCCGATCACAACCAGGTAGGACATCATCATCATCCTCAATCCCCTTCCCCGATCACAACCAGGTAGGACATCATCATCATCATCCTCAATCCCCTTCCCCGATCACAACCAGGTAGGACATCATCATCATCATCCTCAATCCCCTTCCCCGATCACAACCAGGTAGGACATCATCATCATCATCCTCAATCCCCATCCCCACATCCAGGTATCCTCAATCCCCTTCCCCGATCACAACCAGGTAGGACATCATCATCATCCTCAATCCCCATCCCCGATCACAACCAGGTAGGACATCATCATCATCCTCAATCCCCTTCCCCGATCACAACCAGGTAGGATGTAACCAGGTTCTGCTGCTTTGTAAGCCTGTTTCTGGGCAAACTGCCCCTTTTAATGGTAGATTTATTTTGTTACCATGCATAATCTTGTAAATGAAATTGACAAGGACAAGTTATATTTTTAAAAACTTATGTTATTGTTCTACAAAATTTTTAATCAACAATAGTTTCTTTGTCAGGTCTTCCTAACTTGTTTAGCGTGTTTCACAAAGAATAACATCAACATGAATTTACTTTTCAGACAAGAACAAATTGAACCTGGATATGACTGAGAAATAAAGCCTCCATCCTCTGTCCCTCCTCTCTCTCTCTCTCTGTCTCTCTCTCTCTCTCTCTCTCTGTCTCTCTCTCTGTCTCTCTCTCTCTCTCTCTCTCTCTCTCTCTCTCTCTGCCCCGTCAGTCTCCCAGAAACACCTACCAGTCTGCTATGGGCAAACAGGCCATGGGCGTGTACATCACTAACTTCCACGTGCGTATGGACACTCTGGCCCACGTGCTGTACTACCCCCAGAAACCCCTGGTCACCACGCGCTCCATGGAGTACCTCCGCTTCAGGGAGCTGCCTGCAGGTCTACCTCACAGCTAACACAGCTTACAATGTTAACTCACACTGGCTAGGTGTGGTTAGGATTGTTTCAGATGAATACATACGAAACACACCCTTTCTTTTGTTATGGCAAAAGTCATTACGTTTTGCACTGACAAGCTGAAAGAATAAACAGCATTGCACAGTAGTTATAGACCACACTAACTGACTCTGTCATTACAATATCACTAGCTAACTGACTCTGTCATTATAATATCACTAGCTAACTGACTCTGTCATTATAATATCACTAACTAACTGACTCTGTCATTACAATATCACTAACTAACTGACTCTGTCATTATAATATCACTAACTAACTGACTCTGTCATTATAATATCACTAACTAACTGACTCTGTCATTATAACATCACTAACCGTTTCTTTGTGGTGCAGGCATCAACTCTATTGTGGCGATTGCGTCGTACACCGGGTACAACCAGGAAGACTCTGTCATCATGAACCGCTCAGCAGTGGACCGAGGCTTCTTCAGGTACACCTCACCTGTCTCTGCTGCTTCCTGCTTCCTGTGGCGCTGCTGCTGGACAAGGCAGTGAGCGTGACGTTATGTCTCTGTTGTCTAAAACAGGTCCGTGTTCTACCGCTCCTACAAAGAGCAGGAGTCTAAGAAGGGCTTTGACCAGGAGGAGATCTTTGAGAAACCCACACGGGAAACATGCCAAGGTGTCTTAGATCCATCCTCTCCTAGTGTCTATGATCGTTCAAATACAAGACAAACTTCAAACAATGAAACAAATTTTTCATCAAATAGTCTCATCTACAGTACCAGTCAAAAGTTTGTACACACTTTCCCATTCACTTCAATAACAAAGTATGTCCAGACTTTTGACTGGTACTGTAAATTAGACAATTTGATGAAAAATGTGTTTTATATTCCGGTGATGAACCCTGACCCCCTCCTCCACCCTCAGGCATGAGGCACGCCATTTACGACAAGCTGGATGACGACGGTCTGATCGCGCCGGGCGTGCGTGTCTCCGGGGAGGATGTGATCATTGGGAAGACTGTGACCCTGCCGGAGAACGATGACGAGCTGGACAGCACCAACCGACGCTACACCAAACGGGACTGCAGCACCTTCCTCCGCACCAGCGAGACCGGCATCGTGGACCAGGTCATGGTCACGCTCAACCAGGAGGGCTACAAGTTCTGCAAGATCAGGGTGAGTCAGACAGAACCACCAGAGTTTGAGCTATAGGTAAACAGACAGAACCAACAGAGTTAGAGCCATAGATGAACAGACAGAACCAACAGATTCATCAGAGGCCTAACGGTACTGACTACATTTTAGTAAATTAATTTATAAATGTCTAATGTGCCAATGTATTGTTTACATTTTTATTAGTATTAGTTTGTCTTTCCAACCTTCCTTTAAATGTGTTTCAGCAATATGCTGTAAGTACTACAAGAAGTATAGATAGTAGAATTGAACTGTTGGTTTGTATTTTGCGTTTGATATAGCCCATATACCATGCCTGTGCAGCTGTCAGTACTAACTGTTGTCACCAGGTGGCGTGTTTGTTCAACATGAACAACATCCCAATCAATCCCTGACATATTCTACTTTTCATCAGAAACCACATCAGCATATGACCTTTGAGAAGTCTTAGGTTCCTAAGTGAGTAATGATTACAAATGACACGCGTTGACCTTTCACCTCGTCCGGTATGAGGCCATGTGTCACTTTAAATGAGGCCCAGTAGCACCACAGCTTCCAAAGTCAAGTTTGGGCCTGAATCGAAGCTAAGGCTGAACGAAAGATAAGCCTTGCAGCTAAACTTACATAAAGTATAGTCAGGTTACACACGCACACACACACACACAGAAACAATATCTAATCATCTTAACCTGGAGGGCTTTTTTTCTTTCTTTTTTTGGTTCTTTGCAGGTTCGTTCAGTTCGCATTCCTCAAATTGGAGACAAGTTTGCCAGTCGACACGGTCAGAAGGGTACCTGTGGAATCCAGTACAGACAAGAGGTAAAGCGCAAGGGCTACAGTTAACTATGTAACAATAGTCTACACACAGAGCTACAGTTAACTATGTAACATAGTCTACACACAGAGCTACAGTTAACTATGTAACAATAGTCTACACACAGAGCTACAGTTAACTATGTAACATAGTCTACACACAGAGCTACAGTTAACTATGTAACAATAGTCTACACACAGAGCTACAGTTAACTATGTACCATAGTCTACACACAGAGCTACAGTTAACTATGTAACAATAGTCTACACACAGAGCTACAGTTAACTATGTAACATAGTCTACACACAGAGCTACAGTTAACTATGTACCATAGTCTACACACAGAGCTACAGTTAACTATGTAACATAGTCTACACACAGAGCTACAGTTAACTATGTAACATAGTCTACACACAGAGCTACAGTTAACTATGTAACATAGTCTACACACAGAGCTACAGTTAACTATGTAACATAGTCTACACACAGAGCTACAGTTAACTATGTACCATAGTCTACACACAGAGCTACAGTTAACTATGTACCATAGTCTACACACAGAGCTACAGTTAACTATGTACCATAGTCTACACACAGAGCTACAGTTAACTATGTACCATAGTCTACACACAGAGCTACAGTTAACTATGTAACATAGTCTGCACACAGAGCTACAGTTAACTATGTAACATAGTCTAAATACAGAGCTACAGTTAACTATGTAACATAGTCTGCACACAGAGCTACAGTTAACTATGTAACATAGTCTAAATACAGAGCTACAGTTAACTATGTAACATAGTCTAAATACAGAGCTACAGTTAACTATGTAACAATAGTCTACACACAGAGCTACAGTTAACTATGTACCATAGTCTACACACAGAGCTACAGTTAACTATGTAACATAGTCTAAATACAGAGCTACAGTTAACTATGTAACAATAGTCTACACACAGAGCTACAGTTAACTATGTAACATAGTCTAAATACAGAGCTACAGTTAACTATTCAGCATAGTCTACACACAGAGCTACAGTTAACTATGTACCATAGTCTACACACAGAGCTACAGTTAACTATGTACCATAGTCTACACACAGAGCTACAGTTAACTATTCAGCATAGTCTACACACAGAGCTACAGTTAACTATGTAACATAGTCTACACACAGAGCTACAGTTAACTATGTAACATAGTCTACACACAGAGCTACAGTTAACTATGTAACATAGTCTACACACAGAGCTACAGTTAACTATGTAGCATAGTCTACACACAGAGCTACAGTTAACTATGTAGCATAGTCTACACACAGAGCTACAGTTAACTATGTACCATAGTCTACACACAGAGCTACAGTTAACTATGTACCATAGTCTACACACAGAGCTACAGTTAACTATGTACCATAGTCTACACACAGAGCTACAGTTAACTATGTAACATAGTCTGCACACAGAGCTACAGTTAACTATGTAACATAGTCTACACACAGAGCTACAGTTAACTATGTAACATAGTCTACACACAGAGCTACAGTTAACTATGTAACATAGTCTACACACAGAGCTACAGTTAACTATGTAACATAGTCTAAATACAGAGCTACAGTTAACTATGTAACAATAGTCTACACACAGAGCTACAGTTAACTATGTACCATAGTCACACAGAGCTACACACACACAGCTACAGTTAACTATGTAACATAGTCTACACACAGAGCTACAGTTAACTATGTAACATAGTCTACACACAGAGCTACAGTTAACTATGTAACAATAGTCTACACACAGAGCTACAGTTAACTATGTAACATAGTCTAAATACAGAGCTACAGTTAACTATGTAACACACAGAGCTAGTTAACTACACACACACAGAGCTACAGTTAACTATGTAACATAGTCTACACACAGAGCTACAGTTAACTATGTAACATACACACAGTTAACTATGTAACATAGTCTACACACAGAGCTAGTTAACTATGTACCATAGTCTACACACAGAGCTACAGTTAACTATGTAACAATAGTCTACACACAGAGCTACAGTTAACTATGTAACAATAGTCTACACACAGAGCTACAGTTAACTATGTAACATAGTCTACACACAGAGCTACAGTTAACTATGTAACATAGTCTAAATACAGAGCTACAGTTAACTATGTAACATAGTCTACACACAGAGCTACAGTTAACTATGTAACATAGTCTACACACAGAGCTACAGTTAACTATGTACCATAGTCTACACACAGAGCTACAGTTAACTATGTAACATAGTCTAACATACAGAGCTATGTAACATAGTCTACACACAGAGCTACAGTTAACTATGTACCAGTTAACTATGTACAATAGTCTACACACAGAGCTACAGTTAACTATGTAACATAGTCTACACACAGAGCTACAGTTAACTATGTAACATAGTCTAAATACAGAGCTACAGTTAACTATGTAACATAGTCTAAATACAGAGCTACAGTTAACTATGTAACATAGTCTACACACAGAGCTACAGTTAACTATTCAGCATAGTCTACACACAGAGCTACAGTTAACTATGTAACATAGTAGTCTAACTATGTACAGACACACAGCTACAGTTAACTATGTAACATAGTCTACACACAGAGCTACAGTTAACTATGTAACATAGTCTAAATACAGAGCTACAGTTAACTATGTAACATAGTCTACACACAGAGCTACAGTTAACTATGTAACAATAGTCTACACACAGAGCTACAGTTAACTATGTAACAATAGTCTACACACAGAGCTACAGTTAACTATGTAACAATAGTCTACACACAGAGCTACAGTTAACTATGTAACAATAGTCTACACACAGAGCTACAGTTAACTATGTAACAATAGTCTACACACAGAGCTACAGTTAACTATGTAACAATAGTCTACACACAGAGCTACAGTTAACTATGTAACATAGTCTAAATACAGAGCTACAGTTAACTATGTAACATAGTCTACACACAGAGCTACAGTTAACTATGTAACAATAGTCTACATATAGTCTAGAGTCAGACAATAATTATTTCAACAATCTACAAATCTGAAGAGAAATGTTCCATCAGTCAGAAAATAGGCAGTTCACCACGTCCAACAAAACAATATTGTTTCTCTATGTTCTATAACCTGGACTGTGTGTGACACCGCTCTATTGTTTCTCTATGTTGCTCTCTCAGGACATGCCGTTTACGTGCGAGGGAATCACCCCAGACATCATCATCAACCCCCACGCTATCCCCTCTCGAATGACCGTCGGACATTTGATCGAGTGCCTGCAGGGAAAGGTAGAGTTTTCTGTTGTCTAACCAGTAAGAAACGTACTGGAGCTCTTGGCTAAAAGGGCTTTTCAGACGTAACTTTAAAGGAGCACTAAGACATTGTAAAGAGTCAATGAGCAGTGAGTTAAGTGGACCAGGAACCTCAGAACCAGTTAGGCAGTTTGTATTGAGGCCAGCAAGATGGCTGACTAGTCTAGCTTATATTGGCTTGGCTTTAGTCGGTAATGAAATGGAACTGTTAAATAGAATACACATGTTCCTTGTTTGTTTTGTTTATTTGGAGAGGATGTACCAATAATTCGATTTCAGTTTCTCACAAAGAATACACCCACACGTAATTGAATGTCAATGAAAAGTGACTTGGCGCGTTGGAGTGGTATGTGTATGAGTGTATCTGATTACAGTGTGGAGAGGGAATCAGATACCATAACGTAGGAACGGAATGCTCCAGAGACTTCTGGAGAAAGATGAATATTTAGTTGTTGGCTGTGACCATGCTGCCTGTGGCTGTGGCTCCTCTGTGGGCGTAACTCTGGCTCACAGAGCTCCAGAGAGGAACCATTCTGACCCTGACTAATGTCTGTGGGCGTAACTCTGGTTCACAGAGCTCCAGAGAGGAAATATTCTGCTGTTCCACTGAACCATTCTGACCCTGACTAATGTCTGTGTAGGCTATCCTCCCCACTGTCATCAGATAGACAGAGCTACAGCGTGTAGCCTTGTTCAATCTAAAGCTGAAAGAAAGAAACCCTAACCCCTCTCTGTGTAGGCTGCCATCCACATTGTAAGCAGATTACATTATGTGACATATTTCATTGATATAATATATTATAACTCCTTTCTGTGTAGGTGTCTGCCAACAAAGGAGAGATCGGTGACGCCACGCCTTTTAACGACGCTGTAAACGTGCAGAAGGTTTCCAACCTGTTGTCAGAGTACGGCTATCACCTCAGAGGAAACGAGGTGGGCCATCTAGACTACATTACCCAGAGAGCAATGCCCCATGAATACTACATACTAGATAACTCCATTACCAAGTAGCATCCTTCTCCCTTTCCAAATTAACTGTTCAATTCTGATGCAGGACCTTACTATTAACCAGTAACAAACTCTTTCATAGTATTTTTGTTTGGTTATTTATTTATTAGTCATTACATTTATATTTTTATGAAATTCTCTAGTGCAGTAAAGCATAATTTTTGTGTCTGTTTTGAATAAGGTGGTCCCCCCCTCCCCCTCCTCTCGTCCCCTCTCCCCCAGGTTCTGTACAATGGCTTCACAGGCCGTAAGCTGACCTCTCAGATCTTTATTGGACCCACGTACTACCAGCGCCTGAAGCACATGGTGGACGACAAGATCCACTCCAGAGCACGAGGCCCGGTCCAGATCCTCAACAGGCAGCCCATGGAGGGCCGGTCACGGTAACACACTGAAACCACCTTTAACCTTTAACCTTTAACCCTAACCCATGTAGGGCTGGTCACGGTAGCACACTGAAACGGCCTTTAACCCTAACCCTAACCCATGGAGGGCCAATCACGGGAAGACAGGGAAACAACCTTTAACCCAAATCCATTGAGGGCCGATCCCAGTAGAACAGGGAAACTACCCTTAACCTTTAACCTTAACCCTAAGGTTGATCCCGATGAGGAGGACGAAACATTGTCCTTTTTTCTTGACCCCTCTTTGAACTTCTGTCACAATAAGTCTTCCTATGGGATCCTATGAGCTGTTTTGAACACAGCTGTCCTAACGTGTAAAAACTAGTATTATTATTAAATAAGGTTAAGTAAGATATGTTTTTATTTAGTAACATTTTTGTTACCTCCACATTTAAATCACTCTGGTTACCCATTACCTTCAATAATAATCTGAGCTGTTGTAAGGACTGTATTGTGTTCTCACTACCGCGAGATAGCTCTCTTTCCCTGCTCTCGTTTTGAACTATATCCCTTTTATGCCACCAAACCGTTTCTGTGTGTGTCCCTGCTCAGTGACGGTGGTCTGCGTTTCGGGGAGATGGAGCGTGATTGTCAGATTGCCCATGGAGCAGCCCAGTTCCTCAGGGAGAGGCTGTTCGAGGCGTCCGACCCCTACCAGGTCCACGTCTGCAACCTCTGCGGCCTCATGGCCATCGCTAACACCCGCACACACACCTACGAGTGTCGGGGCTGTCGGAACAAAACACAGGTAACTTTACATCTAGAAACACCTACACAGGTAACTTTACATCTAGAAACAAAACACAGGTAACTTTACATCTAGAAACAAAACACAGGTAACTTTACATCTAGAAACAAAACACAGGTAACTTTACATCCATAAACAAAACACAGGTAACTTTACATCTAGAAACAAATCCACAGGTAACTTTACATCTAGAAACACCTACACAGGTAATTTTACATATAGAAACACCTACACAGGTAACTTTACATCTAGAAACAAAACACAGGTAACTTTACATCTAGAAACAAATCCACAGGTAACTTTACATCTAGAAACACCTACACAGGTAATTTTACATATAGAAACACCTACACAGGTAACTTTACATATAGAAACAAAACACAGGTAACCTTACATCTAGAAACAAATCCACAGGTAACTTTATATATGGAAACAAAACACAGGTAACTTTACATCTATAAACCAAACACAGGTAACTTTACATCCATAAACAAAACACAGGTAACTTTACATCTAGAAACACCTACACAGGTAACTTTACATATATAAACACCTACACAGGTAACTTTACATCTAGAAACAAAACACAGGTAACTTTACATCTAGAAACAAAACACAGGTAACTTTACATCTAGAAACACCTACACAGGTAACTTTACATATATAAACACCTACACAGGTAACTTTACATCTATAAACAAAACACAGGTAACTTTACATATATTAGCAAAACACAGGTAACTTTTTATATAGAAACAAAACACTGGTAACTTTACTTCTATAAACACCTACACAGGTAACTACATATATAAACAAAACACCGGTAACGTGTTCAAACTCTGCATGGAATACTAGTAATACTTTTATTTGTGTAGCATTTTGATAATAAAGTAATTCAAACAAATTGTTTTTATATTACATTAGCAGGAAGTTTAATTTTCTAAATGACTGTTGTAAATGTTTGTTGTTTTGATGAATAATTCTGTATTGAATAAATGATGGTGACATTGAATGGAGCTGAAGTTCCTCTTTCCTGCTCCCAGATTTCCCTGGTGAGAATGCCCTACGCTTGTAAGCTGTTGTTCCAGGAGCTCATGTCAATGAGCATCGCCCCGCGCATGATGACCAGCTAGACCCCCAGCCCCCAGCCCCCTGGCCATGGGAAACCAATTATGTCAAGGAAATTACTGTTTTTTTACAGCAGGAAAGGCGGAGTGCATATTTCCCTGCGGCAGTGGAGTGAGAAATGAGGTGAACTTCAGTGGACTGATAAAACTAAGATACACAAATAGTTGTTTTGAGACAAACACATTTTCATAGGCTTACGTCAGGCTTGTGATTTCCTTTGGTCTGGTTGAGTTGTGTTTGTGATATTGCTGTTTTGTAACTGCAGTTACAACATGTTTTTTTTTTGTAATAATAACTTGAATAAAAACACCTTTTTTAAAACTTGGTTTCAAAGTTTTGTTATATATGCTTGTGCTCTGATTGTTGTTAACAGAAATTATCTTTGTGCCATAATTCAGTTAGCACCACAACGTTTTGTTTATTTTGTTGATTGGAAACGCTTGGGTTTTGTAGTTCTTTTACCTCATTTGCTTAGGGAACATTAATACGTTCTTGTATACCCCTGTTGATTTTTCAGTAGACAACTAGCATCCCAGTCAACAGTCAAACTTGGTTGTACAATTTTATTTATTAGTGATATTTATATATAGCACTCCATATAACATCTTAATAGCATCATTGTATTAGTAATCCATATTTCCAATGACAGACTAATATGGACACATGTAGTTATAACTAAACATTTGGTAGAAACTATTTCTCATGCCCCGTTGAATTAGAGACAAGGCCATTTAGTTAGCAGTCACACGTAGTCTGCCATCACATCCATGCAATAACATCCATGATTATCTCTTAACACAATTCCTGTTTTCTTTTCTTACCAAATATGGAGGTTTCTCCAGACATGTCCTTGACTACAGTAGTTGTGACAAACTTTTTTTCACTCGGTAGCTATGAAGCCATGGAATGTGTGAGTGCTGACATGTTCCTTTTGCCTGCTTGTCTGCATCTCCAAACAAAGCCTTATAAAAAGAGGTTAAGCCATGTTGAAGGAAAAGAAAGATGTGTTGTTTTTTTAGCTTACTTGGTTAAACAGGGTTAGCTGAATAAACAAATTATGGAATATACTGTTCATTTTATACCTGGTTCTGAAAAGGTGTTTTTGGTCTATTAAGTTAGGAAAACAACTGTCTAAAATGACTAGCTTTATTTGATTCTTAAACAATCTAGTAAGCAGACATTGACACAAAAAAAAATACTTACATTAAGAAAATTCTACACTAAAGACTACATACAACACTAACATTAAGGTGAAATAAACTGTCTGGGAGAAGTGAGGCAGCTATATGACACACCATAACAACACTGTCTTGGTGAGTTTGAAATTAAATGGATACAATTATATTCATTGTGCTGTTTCCGGATTAGTTTCAAGTTAGTGAACATATCTGTTTGAGCTGTCTATACATCAGATTGTATGAAATGGAATTTTTGAAATCCAAAAAATTTGATCGACTCCAAGCATACACAGTAAACCATAACTGCTTTAGTTTTTCTCTTTTTATCATCATAATCTGAATTGCATTTACATGTGTGAAATAATTTCAAGGCCCATCTCCATCTCCTTGGTTTCCGGAGTGCTGTTGGGGTTCACTGGTGACATGGTGGTTGGTGTGTGTAGAGGGGCCGAGGCCTCTTGGTTGTGACTCCTCCTGATCCTGCCAGGAGTCAAGACAGCAACGTGACCTCACTTCCTGCCTGCTCCTTACAGCTCGTCGTCCTTGGCCACTGTGAGGAACGGAAAACAAACCCAACGGAAAACTCAGGATTAGGAAAGGGAGGCTCTGCACAGTTTCACGGAACGTAAAACAGATCCTGTTTGGCTAAAAAGTGGGGGAATCTACAGGGCATTATGGCATTACCGAGAAATGGGTGAAAAGGCATCTCCCAGCCTAAATCCTGTTATATTTCCAATGAAATAACACTAACAAACCTGTTATAGACTGTATGAGGGAGTTATTTCTTAGATTGAATGCATAGGTGCTTCAATTCAACAGAAATCTTTTGAACTCCAGTCTCCCATTTAGGACCTCAAACATTGATGCTTTCCAGCAGATATGCAGGGCATGCTTAGATCGCTGGCTACAAAAAGAAAGCTGTGCCAGATAGCATCTTTGACGATAGGCAGTGCATCATCTTAGGGTGGTAGAATGAGCAGTGAGAATGAGCAGCAGATTAACCTGAGGCTCTGATCATGCCACAGTGATATTTACAGTCTGTCATTGGCAGACTGCAGCCCAAGCCTTTGCCTGGAGCCAGGCTTTTTGTGGCCTGTGCATGTGTCAACACTTGCCGAGTAGAAACACCCAATGGCACGCGGCCTCGACACGCAAGACATCACAGTGCGCGTAGAAAGGCCAGGTGATGAAGAGCAGAGTTAGCTAGGAGCTCCTGGGGTGATGAAGAGCAGAGTTAGCTAGGAGCTCCTGGGGTGATGAGGAGCAGAGTTAGCTAGGAGCTCCTGGGGTGATGAGGAGCAGAGTTAGCTAGGAGCTCCTGGGGTGATGAGGAGCAGAGTTAGCTAGGAGCTCCTGGGGTGATGAGGAGCAGAGTTAGCTAGGAGCTCCTGGGAGAGATGTACCAGGGCAGGACAGGAGCTGAACACTGAAGCTGAATTCCAAAAAGAGGCTACTTTGTACTAACACAAAACACAGGCATACACACACAACACACACGCACGCACGCACGCACGCACGCACGCACGCACGCACGCACGCACGCACGCACGCTCTCTCCGTTTCTTAAACACACATATGCACTTGTATGTAAATGGAGATAAGTGAAGCACAGCCCAATCACTCACACACACACACACACACACACACACACACACACACACACACACACACACACACACACACACACACACACACACACACAGTTTTAGAGGATTACATAGGATTAGCAGATCTTTGGTGTCCTAATCCTGCATTTGTTTGTCCAACAATACATTTAGGAGTTTAGAACAATAAATTATATTCAATAAGATATTTAGGAGTTTAGGGAAATAGATCATAAGTAAGGCATTTAGGAGTTTAGGGAAATAGATGATTTTCAGTCAGACAGACATTTAGGAGTTTAGAAAATAGATGATTTTCAGTCAGACAGACATTTAGGAGTTTAGAAAATAGATGATTTTCAGTCAGACAGACATTTAGGAGTTTAGAAAATAGATGATTTTCAGTCAGACATACATTTAGGAGTTTAGAAAATAGATGATTTTCAGTCAGACAGACATTTAGAAGTTCAGTGAAATAAGTAGTGATGTTGAGAGAGGAGGAGAGGTCAATCTGATCCTGGTGAACACACACACACACACACACACACTAACAGCACCACGGTCCAGGAATGGGAAAGTGGGTCCAATCTTTTCACTGAGATGGTATCTGGTCAGACCTGGCCCTGCTTGTTCATTCAACAAATACCGGCTGGAACCTCCGGCAGATCTGACTTGCTCCAAGTCTGATAACTTATAAAGCAGCCTAAAAACGTATGTTCACTATTGCATTTGACTGAATTGTTCCTTCTTAGCAATTGAATTTGTCTTATTACAGTAGTTTTTTCATGTAAAAATGTGATTTGGTTTTGCTGGTACCTTTCTTGGCTGGGATGTCGTCGATGGACTCCACCACATGGATGGTGCCTGTGGCCGAGGCCTCTCCCTTGATGTTGGCCGCGTGGCACTCGTAGCTCCCAGCCTCGGCCTTAGTGAGAGGGGAGATCTGGAGGAGGGGAACAGTTATCCTTTCATCTACATTTTGAGATGTTGTCTTTCTACGCACTGTGGTTTGCAGAAGACGCACGCACTCACAGTCAGAAAACGTGATTTTTGTCGATCAGAAACGTCCCTCCACTAAGCGAAACATACGGACATAAACACATGCTTTTATCTCCAGTGTAAGGAAGAGATAACTTCCATGTTGCTAAATCCTTGTGGAGTGGGGATCTTAGGTATTCCTCCTAACATTTAGCACGGCGAAATCACTGGAGGCATTTTGAAAGATAGATAAAAGTGTAGAATTGTTCATTTAGTGGGAGTTTAGGTTTTTTCTTTTCTTATTATAATAAATCGACACCCGTAGGCTATTTGAAGTGAGGAAATACAAAGACGTTTTTATCTCAAAGTCAAATCTCTGAAATCAGTCAGCCATTGTTTGTTTTTCATTCACTGTGAGAGGAGGAGGAATCTTCCCCTCACTCCAAACCATCTCAGTCAATTAGGATTGTCAATGGATCACTCTGGAATGTATTCAGGGGAGAGGGGGGTTCCAAGAATTTGTTGAAGCAAAAGGTTGACCTTTATCTTTAGGTATATGTGCATGTTTAACGACCTGTAGGCACATGCTGTGTTTGTATAGTCTGTAGCAGCCTGCCTGTATGAATGTGTGCCTGTGTACTGCTACAGGACATGGGTGTGTTCGTACACAGTGTGTGTATGCATGTATTTCATATTAGGCTGTTTACATGTGTGTATATGTGTGTGTATGTGTTTGTGTGTCTGAGTATAAATATGACTGTTTACATGTTTGTATATGTGTTTGTGTGTCTGCCTGTCTGTCCTAGTATATATGGAACATATATCAGCATTGTGTGTGTTTGTTTGTGTTGGTTAGTGTGTGTGTGTTTCAGAGTTGTACTGACCAGCACCCAGCCAGTGACCTCGTGTTTCTCTGGTCCTCCTCTGGTCTGGATGGCTAGGTTCTCTTTGTCTCCTGGCAACAGCTCAGTCTTCTTCTCGCTGGACACCTGGGGATGCACGACAGCGTCAGACCACTCCCGGACCATATGAACCCTCTTCTAAACCCCCGTCAGACCACTCCCAGACCATATGAACCCTCTTCTAAACCCCCGTCAGACCACTCCCGGACCATATGAACCCTCTTCTAAACCCCCGTCAGACCACTCCCGACCATATGAACCCTCTTCTAAACCCCCGTCAGACCACTCCCGGACCATATGAACCCTCTTCTAAACCCCGTCAGACCACTCCCGGACCATATGAACCCTCTACTAAACCCCCGTCAGACCACTCCCGGACCATATGAACCCTCTACTAAACCCCCGTCAGACCACTCCCGGACCATATGAACCCTCTTCTAAACCCCCGTCAGACCACTCCCGGACCATATGAACCCTCTTCTAAACCCCCGTCAGAACCCCCGTCAGACCACTCCCGGACCATATGAACCCTCTTCTAAACCCCCGTCAGACCACTCCCGGACCATATGAACCCTCTCCCCCCGTCAGACCACTCCCCGGACCATATGAACCCTCTCTCTAAACCCCCGTCAGACCACTCCCGGACCATATGAACCCTCTTCTAAACCCCCGTCAGACCACTCCCGGACCATATGAACCCTCTTCTAAACCCCCGTCAGACCACTCCCCGGACCATATGAACCCTCTTCTAAACCCCCGTCAGACCACTCCCGGACCATATGAACCCTCTTCTAAACCCCCGTCAGACCACTCCCGGACCATATGAACCCTCTTCTAAACCCCCGTCAGACCACTCCCGGACCATATGAACCCTCTTCTAAACCCCCGTCAGACCACTCCCGGACCATATGAACCCTCTTCTAAACCCCCGTTCTAAACCCCCGACCACTCCCGGACCATATGAACCCTCTTCCTAAACCCCCGTCAGACCACTCCCGGACCATATGAACCCTCTTCTAAACCCCCGTCAGACCACTCCCGGACCATATGAACCCTCTTCTAAACCCCCGTCAGACCACTCCCGGACCATATGAACCCTCTTCTAAACCCCCGTCAAACCACTCTATGAGCCCTCTTCTAAACCCCCGTCAGACCACTCCCGGACCATATGAACCCTCTTCTAAACCCCCGTCAGACCACTCTGGCCAACAACAAAGGTTTGACACATGATAAAACATTCAACATCAAGTTAGAAAACGGAGCTATTTTTCTTACTTTTGTAAAATATAAAACGTTATTAATAAAATATTTTCAGAAAAGGTTTTTAGAAATGATATATGGCTAAATACAACATGGTCTTAAACAAGAACACAGTGTGTATCTTAGACACAACTGACGCCACACACACATACCAAAGTACTGTCTAGATGTCCTCAGCATATTACACAACGTGCTTTTTGAAAGCAATCTAAGATCACTCTATCTCTGTGAAGATACATCTGGTTGCATTAACAACCCCATCGCCACAACAGCAGACGATCTGTAAGACTCACTTTCCCCTAGGACTCCGTCACACTATAACTCTCTCTTTCCTCTCTCTGTCTCTCTCTCTATCTATCTCTCGCTCTCTCTTCAATCTCTCTCGCTCTTTCTCCCCCCCCCCCCCCCTCTCTCTCTCTCTCTCTCTTAGGGGTCTTTGTGAGACAAGTTCAGAGTGGTCTCCATGTTGCAGCCAACACATACTTAGCTACAGGCTGGAATTACTGTGAAGAATTAACAAGTGTCACGCTCTCCTTCCTCCTCCTCCTCCTCCTCCTCCCCCTGTTCCTCCTCCTCCTGTTCCTCATCCTCCTCCCCCTGTTCCTCCTCCTCCTGAAATTCCATGTCAGCTGTGTTTTGCTAATTTTTCAAACATGACCAGGGGCCCTCGCTAACTTTCCTCCTCCTCCTCCTCGTTCCCGCGCTAGCTTCACTGTGTAACAGCGTGGAATGTGCCAGCTTGCGTATCTTTAATTTGATATTGCTGTTTAGTGGGATGATCTTCAGTCTAATGTCCTCATGCTGTCTGTCCATCCTCCACACAGGCTGCCTGCTGGAATGGTTGCTGGGAGCTGTTGACCTGCATATACCCAGCCAAGTGATGATGGATTTAATTCAAGTAATACTTGGTGGTTTTTAACTTCTCTTGTTATAAGCACTATTTTAATATTCTAATGTAACGTAATAAGGGATTACATTCTATTGTTTGACCTCATGTATCCTGAAATTACCTCTTCCTGTCTTTAACTCCCTTACCTACAAATAAAGCTTCTCCCATCTACAAACTCAATATCTAATCAGGCCAGGTCAAAGTTACTGCTGGCAGAGTCCGGTCCCTCTACACAGACATGCTACTGGAACATCAGGGCTTCACTTTTAAATACCAGTTTATAATTGCTTATATCCTGTGTGTATATCCTCTGTATCCTGGGATTGTTCCTCTACAGGGGGAACAAAAGCCTGGTTTGAATCCACTGCACTGTGACAGATCCACATCCACAGGAAAGGGAGTCCGGATGACTGGACACAGACTCACAATGGAGACCAGCAGCTCCCAGTTCAGTGCAATGACCAGGCAGTGGTGTCCAGCTCCCAGTACAGTGCAATGACCAGGCAGTGGTGTCCAGCTCCCAGTACAGTGCAATGACCAGACAGTGGACACCAGCTCCCAGTACAGTGGTGTCCAGCTCCCAGTACAGTGCAATGACCAGACAGTGGAGACCAGCTCCCAGTACAGTGCAATGACCAGGCAGTGGTGTCCAGCTCCCAGTACAGTGCAATGACCAGGCAGTGGTGTCCAGCTCCCAGTACAGTGCAATGACCAGACAGTGGTTTCACTTGGCCTTCTCAGGCTAAAAAGGCTGGGGTGGAAATGTATATTTCTCAATTAAAAAGCTGTGTGATTATCATTGCTTGTTAAACATAACAGGTTTGTCATAAAGCAAAAAGCTACATGACCCCATAATGGCAGACAGTAATCTTGTAATAAAAACCAGGGACAAAACAGTAGAAAGTAATTCAGTACCAGTCAAAAGTTTGGAAGCACTTTCCCATTCAAGTAAAAGTACTAAGTCCAGGCACTTCATGTAGTCCCAGTATGCAGACTGTACTCAAACAAATAAAGACCATTTAAACCAAAGAAGAAAATAACACCAGAAAAAGGCACATATTCTAAGAGTGAAAGATACAATAGGAAGGTGATCGTCATGGCAATTACAGTTGTACACTGCTTCACCCCCCTGAAGTCTGCTGCACATTGTAAAATAAACAACTCTGTGTTTCAACACAAAGTTATACATATTGCTCAGCCAATTAAACAAACATGATTTCAACAAAATAAATTGTATTTTTTTGTAAACAAAATTACACACTAAAATTATTTTTTGTTTAATTATGTAGTGTAAATTAAGCTGTCTTTTTCACATGGTGGATGTCTAATATCAGAGAACTTTTTTTCCCAGGCCCCTCTAGGCCCAAAGCTGTCCCCTGATTGGTTAGTTACCTTCTTCCAGGTGACCACAGGTGTAGGGATGCCGATGGCCTCACAGCTCAGGTACACCTGGGACCCCGTCACATTGTACACATCACCTGGAGCAGTCACTATGACAGGGGCTGTGGGGGAGAGAGGGGAGGAGAGGGGAGGAGAGAGAGAGTAAGTAGAGATGATTGAATAGTTTTAGTAGATTGTTCCATATCCACCCTGAGGCAGGCTAACTCTTAGGCTAGATGGCACAAGTTGAATGTGTCAACGCTGGAATTCAGTATGATGAGATGGATTGCATTAGGTGCAATACTCTTTCAGAATTCATCTCTAAATACTTAATATACCTTAAGCTGCAAGGAATTTCTTTAGTTCCAGTTCAGGCTAGCTTTTTCAGAAAGGAATTTTCAGAAAGACAAATAAATGAAATGGTGAAATAAACAGAGTATAAGACTAAGTAGTTTTTCTTATCTTTCTGTTTTTCTCCAAGCGTTTTTAGAGGGCTGTCAGGCGTTAGAAAGTAGGCTACATCACAGCTTAATATTCATCTTTAGACACTCCTGATGTTCATATGGTCATAGAGACATTCTGACACTGCAGTCTCAGTGGTGGGCATTTCAGTCGACCATAATCTCAACAGCCTGATGTAATCTGAAATGCAGCTTTGGCTAAACTCATGAGTGCTTTTGTCAGTCGTGGGAACAGTGTTGGCTGGCGTTCTGCAAGTTAGATTCAGTGTGAACAGATAAATATATAGTCTGCGTGTTTGCTGAAGCATACGAAGTGATATGCATGACAATGGACTCATTTTACATTTCAAAGGCCCTGTAAACATTTTTATCACCCTAAAGATTTACTATCGCCAGTAGAGTTTGGAGAAAACACTACAGTCCTATAGACCTTCTGCATCAACACACACACACACACACACACACACACACACACACACACACACACACACACACACACACACACACACACACACACTCCTTGTGCTTCAGACATACACACACACACACACACACACACACACACACACACACACACACACACCTCCTATAGTCCTTGTGCTTCCATACACACACACACACACGCACACACGCACACCTCCTATAGTCCTTGTGCTTCCATACACACCCTGAGAAGACACACACCTCTTAAAATCAACACCTTCTGCTTCAACACACACACACAGGATACTGAGGGATTAATGGATTTTTCAACCTTGAACTTGACCTCAGGCATTGAGCGTACGGTGACCTCTAAAGTGCCCTTTAACCCTTCCCCTGGCTGAATGAAGCCACGTTAACACTGCATGCAGTCTGGTGGGCCATTGGCAAGGCCTTGGAGTGACCCCCCCCTCCCCGCACGCCCCTGCACCCCCCACCCGCCCACCTATCAGCCCATTCTGCAGGCCAGTCAGCCACAGCTAATCCAGCTCCGGCATGCAGCTCTAATGAATCATGTGAAGGTTCAGTGAACTAAACACTGAAGGGGCTTTGCTTTAAACCTACTGGGTGAGTCTGTGTGTTGGTTAGCTGGGCCCGTGTTTGATAAAATGGCCCACCTCCTTTAGAAAGCATCAAATCTCCCCTCCAGGGCAGAGGGTGCGAGACGTCATTTCAGATAGCCAGCGGGCCGACTGACTGGCTGGCTAGCTGGAAGGGAAAGGTGCCAGTCAGTGTTATACAGCCCTTTGGTATGGTTCAGTAACCAGCCTGGGCGATGCTGGACTATACAGGGAGAACTCGTTTGTTTAAGAGGCTGAGATGATGGGATTAGGACACTACACTACAGTACAGTGTAGCCTGTCCACACCCACAGTACAGTACAGTGTAGCCTGTCCACACCCACACTGCAGCACAGTGTAGCATGTCCACACCCACACTACAGGACAGTGTAGCCTGTCCACTCCCACAGTACAGTACAGTGTAGCCTGTCCACACCCACAGTACAGTACAGTGTAGCCTGTCCACACCCACACTACAGTACAGTGTAGCCTGTCCACACCCACACTACAGTACAGTGTAGCCTGTCCACACCCACAGTACAGTACAGTGTAGCCTGTCCACACCCACAGTACAGTACAGTTTAGCCTGTCCACACCCACACTACAGTACAGTTTAGCCTGTCCACACCCACAGAACAGTACAGTGTAGCCTGGTCACACCCACACTACAGTACAGTTTAGCCTGTCCACACCCAGACCAGGGAAGAAGTGCTGTCTATCTACAACGTTCTCACACACTCTGTCTTCAGTGTCAGACAGGCACACAGAATACACTGCATATTGTTGGCCTATAGTAATGTATTATAATGTAATGTATCATGGAACACCATGTTTATAATTTACTCAAATGTAACCTGAGGATAAAATCTATGGACCATGGCAAAATAAATTCATCATCCTAAGTCACATTACTTAAAGGACAACTTTAAGGTTTCTCAGTAACATTTCTTAATCCATAATCATATTAAACGATTCCAAGATGCTAAATATTCCAAGAAGAAACCTACTGCATTGACATTTTGTTGTTGTCAGAATACTTGGCTGTTTCCAATTTGCTGTGATAGAAATGTTTAATGCTTCTGCACTTTAACCTTAAAACACACACCACTAGCGTGCCCCTCGTTTGATAGCTTCCCCTTTTCACTGCTCACCTGTTGCGCATTTCCCCTTGTTCTGAATCTTGATTTCGGGCTTCTCCTCGCTCACAGCTTTGTGACTGGCAGCTTTCATGTCGCATCCAGTTGCATAGGTCACTCCATCAGAGCCGCAGACCTCATAGTTAGTCTTGCACGCGCACACACCGAGCTTGCTTTTCTTGTTCTTGTCGCTCTTTACGCATTCGAGTCCCGAAGCGCACCGCTTGGCCGTGGAGCCGCGGCCACCGCATGGCTCACCATCTCCAGCCGCGCAAAAGGAACAGCATCCGCAGGAGTCAAGCACCGTGCCAAACCTGCAGCCCTCTGCAGGGAGAGGGTCGCAAAGACTAGGCTCGCAGGTGCCACAGCTGCGAGCTACTCGATCTGCAGAGGCGGACAAAATTGACAGCGAAACAACGACTGAGTATAGCACCAACATTACGGCAGCGGTTCCAGTGGTCCTGTACGAACTTCAGTGTATCAGCTACGTCCCGTTTACTGTCTAGCGCTGAGAAATCCGCACTTGATATTGATGCCGCTCCGCTTGACCACGCCTCCAAGATACCACACGGACTGTACTTTGAGTTCCAAGGCCAGGTCGGTTGTAAAGGCAAAAACGGGTAAACGGAATGCCTTTTTTTGCCCACTTGAAATATCTGGAAATATCATGTATGTCACATTAAATATAAAAGTCCAAAATCCTGCACACAGAAGCCGATAATTAAAGTCAAAATTTATTACAGCTTACTTTCTAACAATTTCAATTTTTTTTATTAAAATAACATTAAGTCAACAAAACAAAATCTGGTTCAGGACTCATTCACACACACACACACACACACACACACACACAGTACAATTGTTTCTGCCTACAACATGCATTTCTAATAATTTAGCCAATCTAATGTGGTGCTATAGCCCAGTCCATTCCCTGGCTATACACAGTATCTGACCATGGCCACAAACAATGAGCAGTGTAGCCGGACCATCAAACACACCGTGCAGGATTACACAGACAGATTCACTTTTTTTACTTTTTTTTTTTTTCCTGACCTGTTTCTTAACCAGGCAATAACTGCACCAAGTCCATCTTTGAGAAAAACTGTGTGTAGCAAAGCCATATAGACATATTAGAACATGATCTGTTAAATAACGGGCAGATTTAAAACCTTGTAATAGTATTTAGAATACTAGACACCGTAAATTTTGCATTGAGATGGCATTCCACAACCCCCACCCCTATAGGAGACAGATTACAGAGGCCCGCTGGAGAAACCGCCATCATTAATCTGTCTCTTTGTGTCACTTCCTGTGTGGCACGATGTCACTTCCTGAATCAGACTCCGCACAGTAACACCAGCACCTAATCAACCAAAAGACAAATTACAGATTGAAAAGGTTGTGCTATCATTATCTTATATTGTAAACACAACATACATACACAAAAAATTATAAAATAGATTTTGGTTGCCTGATCTGTTCTGATAATCACCATAAAGCCAGAGGTTCTGACACTACTGAGGATCTGAGAGACAGTGTGTTTCCCTCTAACTACCTGAGGATCTGAGAGACAGTGTGTTTCCCTCTAACTACCTGAGGATCTGAGAGACAGTGTGTTTCCCTCTAACTACCTGAGGATCTGAGAGACAGTGTGTTTCCCTCTAACTACCTGAGGATCTGAGAGACAGTGTGTTTCCCTCTAACTACCTGAGGATCTGAGAGACAGTGTGTTTCCCTCTAACTACCTGAGGATCTGAGAGACAGTGTGTTTCCCTCTAACTACCTGAGGATCTGAGAGACAGTGTGTTTCCCTCTAACTACCTGAGGATCTGAGAGACAGTGTGTTTCCCTCTAACTACCTGAGGATCTGAGAGACAGTGTGTTTCCCTCTAACTACCTGAGGATCTGAGAGACAGTGTGTTTCCCTCTAACTACCTGAGGATCTGAGAGACAGTGTGTTTCCCTCTAACTACCTGAGGATCTGAGAGACAGTGTGTTTCCCTCTAACTACCTGAGGATCTGAGAGACAGTGTGTTTCCCTCTAACTACCTGAGGATCTGAGAGACAGTGTGTTTCCTACCTGAGGATCTGAGACTGTGTTTCCCTCTAACTACCTGAGGATCTGAGAGACAGTGTGTTTCCCTCTAACTACCTGAGGATCTGAGAGACAGTGTGTTTCCCTCTAACTACCTGAGGATCTGAGAGACAGTGTGTTTCCCTCTAACTACCTGAGGATCTGAGAGACAGTGTGTTTCCCTCTAACTACCTGAGGATCTGAGAGACAGTGTGTTTCCTCTAACTGTGTTTCCCTCTACCTGAGGATCTGAGAGACAGTGTGTTTGTGTTTCCCTCTAACTACCTGAGGATCTGAGAGACAGTGTGTTTCCCTCTAACTACCTGAGGATCTGAGAGACAGTGTGTTTCCCTCTAACTACCTGAGGATCTGAGAGACAGTGTGTTTCCCTCTAACTACCTGAGGATCTGAGAGACAGTGTGTTTCCCTCTAACTACCTGAGGATCTGAGAGACAGTGTGTTTCCCTCTAACTACCTGAGGATCTGAGAGACAGTGTGTTTCCCTCTAACTACCTGAGGATCTGAGAGACAGTGTGTTTCCCTCTAACTGAGAGACAGTGTGTTTCCCTCTAACTGAGGATCTGAGAGACAGTGTGTTTCCCTCTAACTACCTGAGGATCTGAGAGACAGTGTGTTTCCCTCTAACTACCTGAGGATCTGAGAGACAGTGTGTTTCCCTCTAACTACCTGAGGATCTGAGAGGTGGTCTGTTTCACTTCAAGTACTTGGCGACGAAGGCCGCGCCGATGTCCCGGTAAGGCGTGTCCGAGTCCATCCGGGAGGCGGGGAGGCGGCAGATCCTCCGGAATTTCGGTGAGCGGAGCAGCAAGTTCTGACCCAGTCCAAAACAGCTGGAGCTCAGCCAGTACAAAGCCATGGACTGAACGACCAGAGGGAAGGAGGAGAGGATGAGAGGAGGGAGAGAGGAATGGGGGATGAGGGAGGGATGGAGGAGAGGAAAATTACGCAGGAGGAGGGATATTTATGGAGAGAAAGAATGAAAAGAGCAAATAGAGAAATAAGAGAAAAGTAATAAAGTAAGTAATGAAAGGTAGAGAGGGATGAGAAACCAAATAAAACAGAGGAGTAGAAGGGAGCATGTGTTAGGAATGTCAAACTGATCAGCCAAGACAGCCCAACTTCCTAAGAGCCAATCCACAAAGGGTCTCCAAGTCAAAGTGGAATCTGAAATCTGACCCCCTAAATGAAATGTCTGTCTGTGATTGTAAAGCAGAACAGTACAAACACAGACACACCGTTCTGCTCAGCCCGTTCTGCTCAGAGAGAGTTTGTTTATGTAACCAGGATGGTTGGACAGAGAAGACACAACAAGCAGCGCTGTCTAAATGAGGGTAAGGGGGGTAGTCTGTGAGGGTAAGGGGGGTAGTCTGTGAGGGTAAGGGGGGGTAGTCTGTGAGGGTAAGGGGGGGGTAGTCTGTGAGGGTAAGGGGGGGTAGTCTGTGAGGGTAAGGGGGGGGTAGTCTGTGAGGGTAAGGGGGGGGTCGTCTGTGAGGGTAAGGGGGGGGTAGTCTGTGAGGGTAAGGGGGGTAGTCTGTGAGGGTAAGGGGGGGTAGTCTGTGAGGGTAAGGGGGATAGTCTGTGAGGGTAAGGGGGGTAGTCTGTGAGGGTAAGGGGGGGTAGTCTGTGAGGGTAAGGGGGGTAGTCTGTGAGGGTAAGGGGGGTAGTCTGTGAGGGTAAGGGGGGTAGTCTATGAGGGTAAGGGGGGGTAGTCTGTGAGGGTAAGGGGGGGTAGTCTATGAGGGTAAGGGGGGGTAGTCTGTGAGGGTAAGGAGGGGTAGACTGTGAGGGTAAGGGGGGGGGGTAGTCTGTGAGGGTAAGGGGGGATAGTCTGTGAGGGTAAGGGGGGGGGTAGTCTGTGAGGGTAAGGAGGGGGGTAGTCTGTGAGGGTAAGGGGGGGTAGTCTGTGAGGGTAAGGGGGGGTAGTCTGTGAGGGTAAGGAGGGGTAGTCTGTGAGGGTAAGGGGGGGGTAGACTGTGAGGGTAAGGGGGGGTAGTCTATGAGGGTAAGGGGGGGTAGTCTGTGAGGGTAAGGGGGGGTAGTCTGTGAGGGTAAGGGGGGTAGTCTGGGAGGGTAAGGGGGGTAGTCTGTGAGGGTAAGGGGGGGTAGTCTATGAGGGTAAGGGGGGTAGTCTGTGAGGGTAAGGGGGGGTAGTCTGTGAGGGTAAGGGGGTTAGTCTGTGAGGGTAAGGGGGGATAGTCTATGAGGGTAAGGGGGGGTAGTCTATGAGGGTAAGGGGGGGTAGTCTATGAGGGTAAGGGGGGGTAGTCTGTGAGGGTAAGGGGGGTAGTCTGTGAGGGTAAGGGGGGTAGTCTGTGAGGGTAAGGGGGGGTAGTCTGTGAGGGTAAGGGGGATAGTCTGTGAGGGTAAGGGGGGTAGTCTGTGAGGGTAAGGGGGGGTAGTCTGTGACGGTAAGGGTACAGGTAAGGGGTTGTCTGTGTGAGTTTAGGGGCAAGGGAGGGGGAGGGTAGCTTCAGAGGCTGAAGGAGTCATTCATGTCTGGGCAGGAAGAAGACAGACTGGAGGACAAAGGAGCTGGTTTCAGACCTTACACACGCGTGTTTCTACATATGAATCAGTGAAGAGAGGCACGGATCTGTGTGTGTGCGTGCGTGTGTGTGTGTGTGTTTAGTGTGTGTGTGTGTGTGTTGTCTTAAAGGTAAAAGTGGTGTGTTAAAAAAACTGGCGATGACATGTTTTTCGAGACTGTGGTTAACACACACACACACACACACACACACACACACAAATACACACAAATACACAAATACACACACACACACACACACACGTACATGAAGAAAAAAAAATCAAATGCATGACATGTTAACAGTATCAAGGAGCACAAGAAAACACGCATAAACACACACACACACACACACACACACACACACACACACACACACACACACACACACACACACACACACACACACACACACACACACACACACACACACACACACACACACACACTTACTGAGGGTACAGTGGCCGCTATGGGAATCATCAACAGAGAAATGCCTCTGATGAAGTTGGTCACATACTTCTGGAACCTAGATACCTCCAGCCTCCGCAGAGCAAATATCTGAGGAAGAGGAGGAGGGGAGAAAGAGGAGGAAGAGGGTGAGGAGCGGAGAAAGAGGAGGAAGAGGGTGAGAACATGGGGAGATTGCAAAAGAAAAACGCTAATATGTTTAGATGATAAATAAATTACAGTATTTGTTGCATAAACATGTTTAAAAAGTATTTTTTTAAAGGGACAAGCCAAGGCCTTGGCGTGTAAGTCAAATAAAAAACAGACAGACAGACAGACAGACAGACAGACAGACAGACAGACAGACTCCTGTTAACAGTAGACTCTACAAATCCATCCCAGAGTGGCATCAGCCTTTGACATGTCGTCTTAAAATCAAAAGGTACCCAATCTAGCTTTTACAGCTCTACGCCTGAGTCTCACCTCCACAATGATCAGGTTGACCAGACCAAGAGAGACGGGCATGATCCAGGTGGAATCAGGGAGTGTCAGGTCAGAGAACCACAGAGCGCCCCCTACAGCCAGCTCAGTGTGCAGCGCTGCAACAGTTCAAAACAGAGATTTGTTTTTTTTACAGAAGTCATTCCATGTGTTACACTGTAAAAGACATGGTAGCAATACATTCAACAGCACGGATAAGAAAGTATTATTAATAATTTTCTGGGGGTGTAGAATGTGTGTGTGTCCCACCTGAAGCGGAGTCTGCCACGCCCAGGCTGAGGCTCCTGAGGGCCAGGGACAGACACACCCACATGGGCAGTTGCACCCACACCACCACACTGGCCTTAAATGGGTGGCAGTTATCTCTGATGTACAACTCTGACACAATCCGCCTCAGGTTCCTCTTAAACTGGTACCTGGTAGACCCCCCCCCACACACACACACACGCACGCACGCACGCACGCACACACACACACACACTATTATTTCACAAAGTGCAATGTTAACATTTTAGACGTTATACGATTTTAGATTTCTGAACCTAGTTACTGCTGACAAATCTTAGTTTGAATAAAGAATTATAACTTTTGTAGATGGATTTCAAAGTTGTATTTTTTTGCTTTTATTTTTCTAATTTAGCGTGTGATTCTTTAGACTTCCTTTGGGTAGACAGCCCTTCACTAGAACCCTAAATCAAATAGCATGACCCCTGAGCTGTAAATAGATGCTGGTTACATTACATAAACATTATCATCATTAAGTAAACACACTCCTTTCCCCTCACCAGGGGAGCACTTTACATGCCAAACCCCTCTGAGCTATCAAAGTAAATGTTGTTTTGCTTCGGCCTGATGTTAACTCATAGATGCCGGGCTCTTTGCCAGCCTCCCACTGCCTTCCCTAGAGAGACCCCAGAGGTCAAAGGTGGCTAGGGTCCATACCGGCAGTCTCTCTCTGTCCAGCCTCGCTCCTTGGCTCGTACAGAGACCTCGTAGTGCAGCCTCTTAGCCAGCTCTGCTATCTCAGCCTGGAGGGCCTCAACCTGGCTGGAGGGGAGCAAGGCCACTGGGTTACTCTGGAGGTTAGGGTTAGGTTAATAGGTGTTGGGTTACTATAGAGGTTAGGGTTAGGTTAATAGGTGTAGGGTTACTCTGGAGGTTAGGGTTAGGTTAATAGGCGTTGGGTTACTCTGGAGGTTAGGGTTAGGTTAATAGGTGTAGGGTTACTCTGGAGGTTAGGGTTAGGTTAATACGTGTTGGGTTACTCTGGAGGTTAGGGTTAAGTTAATAGGTGTTGGGTTACTCTGGAGGTTAGGGTTAGGTTAATACGTGTTGGGTTACTCTGGAGGTTAGGGTTAGGTTAATAGGTGTTGGGTTACTCTGGAGGTTAGGGTTAAGTTGGGTTACTCTGGAGGTTAGGGTTAGGCTAATAGGTGTTGGGTTACTCTGGAGGTTAGGGTTAAGTAAATAGGTGTTGGGTTACTCTGGAGGTTAGGGTTAGGTTAATACGTGTTGGGTTACTCTGGAGGTTAGGGTTAAGTTAATAGGTGTTGGGTTACTCTGGAGGTTAGGGTTAGGTTAATACGTGTTGGGTTACTCTGGAGGTTAGGGTTAGGTTAATAGGTGTTGGGTTACTCTGGAGGTTAGGGTTAAGTTGGGTTACTCTGGAGGTTAGGGTTAGGCTAATAGGTGTTGGGTTACTATGGAGGTTAGGGTTAGGTTAATAGGTGTTGGGTTACTCTGGAGGTTAGGGTTAGGTTAATAGGTGTTGGGTTACTCTGGAGGTTAGGGTTAGGTTAATAGGTGTTGGGTTACTCTGGAGGTTAGGGTTAGGTTAATAGGTGTTGGGTTACTCTGGAGGTTAGGGTTAGGTTAATAGGTGTTGGGTTACTCTGGAGGTTAGGGTTAGGTTACAAACACATCAGACTCTCTCTCTTCTGAAGCCAGTTACTAAGTCCTAATGTTAATAGGTGTTGGGTTACTATGGAGGCTAAAAACACATCAGACTCTCTCTCTCTTCTGAAGCACAGACAGTTACAATGTCCTAACGTTAACGACTGGGTTTATAACAGAGAGTGTGTGTGTGTGTGTGCGTGTGTGTTTTTATGGATTTAACTGAAGCTCTTGAATTTCTCTTAATAGACGATCAGGTTCATAATCCACTTGATTAGTATCCTGGCGTTTAACATGGCACAAGCATCACTCTAATCAAGGCCACTGGGGAAGGAAAGCTCTTATTTATCTACCTGATCTGCAGTAAAAGCACCTGCTAAATGACTAATGTAACGTAATGTGAGTTTGTGTATGCTGGTGATTGTGGGGGTTGTGTGTGTGTTTAAAAGTAAATTACAAAAAAGAAAGAGCTGGATACGGAGTGTGTGTGAGAAAAAAAAGATAGGAAATCAGAAACGTGCAGCTGGGAGAAGGAGGGAATTTAAAAGAAGCCATATTAAGGCAAACAGTTTGCCCTGAGAGGGATGTGCTTTCTCATAAGATACTTCACATAGTTTCATAAGCTGTGCTTATAAAGCCAGCTATATGCCGCTCTAGAATGATAATGACATAACACACAATACATAAAAGCTCAGGAACAATTTAACACAAAATTTCCCTCGTAATATTACATGTTGTCCTAATGATTTACAAGAGAAGTTCAGATGTGTTCTGATACAATAGTCCTCCACATTTAAGCCATTGGAATCATGGCTCCTTCAATAGTGTGAAACAGTGGACAGGATATAACAAGTGTATCTGGCTCCCTCTAGTGACAGAAAGATGATGTAACACGTTCCTGATAGATGAGCAGTGAGTGTTGATCTTGCGAAAAATACTTTCATACCTTTAAAATAAAAAACTAATACAGATTAGTAGTACCCTGACACACCAATAAGTCTTATACCATACTCAATTTAGTCACAAAAACCACAGAAATGTATTTTCACAAACTAAACCAAATCTTAATGCAACACAGACCTTTCCAATGATGACCATCTGATAAGCTCCTAGAGGCAGTGTGATGACTGTCCTTAAAGCCAGCGTGCTGCCCACTATCGTAGCCCACCATGGCAGCCCCGTGGTATCATGGACGCTCAACAAGAACTGTTCCGTGAAATGGACTGGGGCAGAATCTGCGATGCTTTGATACCAACCGCTTTTACCAGCCTCGGTCGATGCTGCTCTGCAAGGATGCAAGCACACACCTGCTCCACGAGGTAAATTTGGAAGGATTCCTCCAGGTGACGTGGTTGTATGGAGAGTGGGGTGCTTGCAGAGTATTCTATGGTTGCAGGTTAGATGAGCGTGGGAGACGAACCGGACGAGAGGTTTGAGAGGCAGGCGGTTGTTTTGGTGCAGGGAGCAAAGTAAACCACCTTGCAGTACCACCACGGTTCTCTGTCCTAGCATTGTGGTGGGTCTCTGAAAGTAACAACAATCAACGAGAAACGTTCAGATGTGACTTTTTGGTGCAATATTATGTCTTCAGGGATGTGTTCAGACCTGGCTCTCTGCTTGAGGGAAATGTGTACGTTTTTATAAGGCACTGCACATACCTGCTACAGTAAAATAAAAGGCCACAATGCTACTATCAAGCTGGCTGTTGTGATCAGTTACCTTTTTTATTGAAGTACACGGTTGGAACTTAATAAGAAATATGGGTAAATATTAAACTTTAGTTTTCAAACTCCGCAGCTACTAGTTCCTGACATGAGATACGATGGACGCTTTATGTTGTTACTGTCGGATTAGGCAGCGAAGGCGAGGTTAGCGAACAAGCCAGATGAGGGCAAGCCTGTTTGATTTGTGTAATCTTTTGCAAACATTAAATGCAAATTCGTTAGGTGCTTACCTGAGCAAGAATAACGTAGACAGCTACCGAAACATCCGTTTTCTTTTTCTTTCAACGAATCTTCAACATTACTTATATTTAGATAACTAGCTAGCTAAATAAGGTAGCATGCTTCACCTCCACAGAGAACGTGTCGATTAAATATGACGTTACTTTTTAGCCCCGCCCATAGTCGGGTTAAAGCGATTCTTTCAGGTGTTTTTGGCAGTTTGAAAAGGTATGTTTACGTCGGGACTTAGATATAATTTAACAAAGTGAGCTTAATAGCTAACTTTAATTCAAAATTTGTGTGATCGTGTAACATTTATCGCCATGTTTACTGGCAAACCAGATTAACAATCACTGGTTGTATCACCACTTTACCATGCTTAGTGCTTGAAGTGTTGCATTGAAATCAACAGCTAGCCTTTCCGTGCAAGTATTAAGATCACTTTCCGTTGGCCGATGAGCACATGCTGCCGCCAACATTTAAAGGTGGGGGTAGGCAATTTATTTTTGACATCATTGGGCAAAAATTCCGTGCAGCATATTCTAATTCAAGTGGTCTGAGAGAAAACCTCTACTCTTGCCCTCCTCTTGGCTCTGTTTACAGGCTTCAGAAAATCTTGCCTGTAACGGTAGACTTTGGCCAATTACAGGTAATTTCAAAGAGAGGGCGTTTAGTTCCTATCTGCTGTTTTACAAATGCAGAAGCGCGTTCACGTCCCTTCAGACAGTGAAAGTGTGATTCAATGGCGAACATTAATCCTGCTAAAAAAAGTTGCTATTCCAGCATTGGCAACAACTGCCTACACTACAAAGTAACTCAAAAAGAGGAAGACAGACTCATCAAAAAGAGTCTGACAAACGCAATAGAACACATGTAAATATCGGTGAGGCGTTTCAGAGATGGAGAGAACTCTGAGATTGCATCGACCACAATTTTGATTCGGAGCGTGCCTATAGGGTTCTGTTTAATGCCACAATTATGCAACTGGCTTTGCGTTTGTCGTTGGCTGTTTGTACTGACAATGCACACACAGCCTTCCACCAGCGATATGTTTACATCGCTGTTGTTAGTTATGGCGTTCCATTAATGCCAATGTACAATGTGTTTCTCGTTGCCTATTGCATTTGTTTGCATTCATGCTGAAACACACAGCCTTCAACTAGCGGCGACTAACAAAGCCGACGCTATAGCCATGGACAAAGGCAAAGTCAGTTGCATACTTTTGGCAATAATGGAACCCCATATGTCGTTGGCTCGCTGATGGTTGCCTCTGGTCAAGCCGAGCAACCTTGTGTTGCGCGCAAATGAAGTGCGTGCATATGCCCATGCTCATCTGTTGGGAGGGTCTTAGGATAGGGAATGCTGCAGGAGGAGGGTTGTATTTTCAAATTCAGCCTTTTTTAGTTTTTTTGCCTTTTCCAGAAAACTGGCCACCTAACCTTTAAGTGCCCTTGGTTGCTAGAGAGGCGTTCTTTAATTAAAGTTATTACATTTGTTTGGGCCAAACTGTTTCCATGGCCACTAACAGTGGCAAACCTTTCTTGTAGTCTTGCTTAAGGGAGTCACGAGTCGCCTTTAACAATCCAATATAGTGGGAAAAGTGGACCATATTAGAGAAACATATTATATATTTTTCATCCTGGTTAAAAAAAGACTAAAACTGCACCAATAATGGATTTTTGTCCCTGTGGCCTTCTCTGTGACCATGCCAAATCCCTAAGGCTAAAAAGACAAGCGTAGTCTCTGACACATTTTCTGCAGCCTATGCTGATTATTCCTTTGACAAACCCTTGCTCCCCTCATATGGATTAAAACGCGCATCACCATAGGAAAACAATCAATTGATGCCTCCAACAGTATGAGATCAAATGGTGAGGTTAACATGTCTTCACAGCAGGGGGTTGTAATGACGTGTGATTGGCTGGCTGCCGTCACGCTGAGCCTGGTGTCTGCTGCTATCCTCCTCACTGTCTCAGGGTGTCACTGGGTGCAGCTCACTGCCCTGTGCCACACCCTGCTCACCAGAGCTCAGGCCTTAGCCGGAGGGAGGCAGAGGAAGGTGTGTGTAGTCAGCACCCATGCCTTCGTCTTCTCCCACTGCACCCACGGCAAGGCCCTAAGCGTCCTGGAGACCTTTGACCTGTATGCCAGGTCTAACCCCTCCTTCAGCCTGGGCCAGGACACAGGTCAGTGTGAGTGGTCCTTATACAGTACCACCAGTCAAAGGTTTGGACACACTTTCCTATTCAAATGAATGAGAAAGTGTGTCCAAACCTTTGACTAGTGCTGTATGTGGTGTAAATGTTTCATATGGGACTTTTTGCAGCAAATATGAGGCTCTAAAAAGGTCTTCAATCACATATCTCGCTCTCTCTCTCTCTCTCTCTCTCTCGCTCTCTCTCTCAAAGGCACGTGTCTGGATGAGGTGATGAGGCGGGTGAGTCCACAGAAGGTGCTGGAGTTGGGAATGCACTGCGGCTACTCCTCCATCAGGATGCTGCGTCTGCTGCCCCCTGCTGGCCGGCTGGTCACGGTAGAGGTAGACCCACAGGCGGCGGACAAAGGGGAGGAACTCATTCTGGTGGCGGGCTTCAAATACTCACAGGTACTGACTGTAAGGAGGTGGGCTTCAAATACTCACAGGTACTGACTGTAAGGAGGTGGGCTTCAAATACTCACAGGTACCATAAGGAGGCGGGCTTCAAATACTCACAGGTACCAAAAGGAGGCGGGCTTCAAATACTCACAGGTACCATAAGGAGGCGGGCTTCAAATACTCACAGGTACTGACTGTAAGTGTTGTGTATTGTTCAATTAGAAGAAATTACAACCCCATACAAGAAAATTGGAAGTCGAAAGCTAAAGTTTCAGAAGAGTAGGTTTTTATTCAGCTGAATAACGTAAGCATGCAACTACAAAGATCTACTATTCCTGCTACAATCCCAGTTCACCTTTTTATGCATTTTACATTCAAATCAAGACAGCCCTCCTATGCAAAGCAGACCATGCTCTTTTTCCAATCACCTCTGACCCATCTGTTCTCTGGAGCCGGCTTGTCTCATGACTCTTAAGCTCACCCCATTTAACAACTAGCCCCATCCTTACAGTTATCATACTGTATACTAAGGAAGCAGAGTCAATTAACCCCCCCTCCTTTTCTTTGTACATCTGTTCACTCCTAACATCTGTTAATCCCATGTGCTCTCAGGGTGACGAACAGTCTGACAAATATTGCATTCCTACCAAGGCCTCTTACGATCATAATGTGTTATTGCTTCCCTTCTTCTAGTCTGGTTCTCTGTGTTGTTCTCCATTTGATGCCCTTAATTATCCTGGGTCCTGCCGCTTCTCGCCAAATACTTAACCCCCCTTTTTCTTACAATCTCTCTCTCTCTCTCTGTCTCTCTACACTTCTCAATAGTGAAAACTACTATTAAACTATTGTGTGCTTTACCTACTAACCTTTAATATTGATTACAACTACTTGACTACGAAAAGGGTATCTACTTGTTAACACTTAATATACTATATAAGGAGGTGGGCTTGAAATACTCACAGGTACCATAAGGAGGTGGGCTTCAAATACTCACAGGTACTGACTAAGGATGTGGGCTTCAAATACTCACAGGTACTGACTGTAAGGAGGTGGGCTTGAAATACTCACAGGTAGGAAGTGGGCAGAACTATCACTTTGAATGGCAAACGGTGTGGTTAGGGTTTGTGTGGTAGGAGAGGACACACTGACGCAGGGGTCAGTGTGCCGATGGCAGACGTGGGATGAGCACTGCCCTAAGGTGCTGTAAGCTGTGTTTTAGACTGGCCTCTTTCTGACTTAGTTCCAGGTGCTTGCTTGCAGCTCGGCTGAGGCTATCCCAGCCCTAAGGCCTCATCTTGGGGGAGAGGAGGAGGATGATGGGTCTGGCCGGGGTCTGGAGCTGGTTCTGATGGATCATGAACCAGAGCAGTACCTCCCTGATCTCCTGGCCCTGGAGAGAGAGGACCTCCTCAGCCCCGCAGGCTGTTGCCTCCTCCTGGTCAGCAGAGGGTGCCAGTGGTCCTCAGGGGCCCTTCTCAGCTTGCTGGAGCACCTCGCGGCCAGGCCTGAGAACTACTCCGTGAGGGGCGAGATCCAGGAGAACATGTTGGAGGTTCACTACCACCCAGACAGAGGAAGTATCTAAAGAGGTTCACTACCACCCAGACAGAGGAAGTATCTAAAGAGGTTCACTACCACCCAGACAGAGAGGGTATCTAAAGAGGTTCACTACCACCCAGACAGAGAAAGTGTCTAAAGAGGTTCACTACCACCCAGACAGAGAAAGTGTCTAAAGAGGTTCACTACCACCCAGACAGAGGAAGTATCTAAAGAGGTTCACTACCACCCAGACAGAGAGGGTATCTAAAGAGGTTCACTACCACCCAGACAGAGAGGGTATCTAAAGAGGTGATGTCATAATAACTGTAATGTCTCACTCCTTGGAGACTGGTCAACAGTGTCCAGTGATACATTGAAATTCTTTTTTCTTTTTTAAATACATTTTCTTATTTATGTTGAATACGAGGAGCATTTAAGTCGATTGATATTGTGTGTGTGTGTGTGTGTGTGACCGTTGACGTGCCTTGAATAGCCTTTATCATTAAATAAGGTAAAGAGATTTAATTAATCGCTTGAATGTTTTTTGAAATCAAACTGCAGCTACCATAGACATGCCCACACGTAAACCTTTATTGTAATGGCAGTTATTGTAGACATGCACACATGTAAACCTTTATTGTAATGGCAGTTATTGTAGACATGCACACATGTAAACCTTTAATGTAATGGCAGTTATTGTAGACATGCACATATGTAAACCTTTAATGTAATCGCAGTTATTGTAGACATGCACACATGTAAACCTTTAATGTAATGGCAGTTATTGTAGACATGCACACATGTAAACCTTTAATGTAATGGCAGTTATTGTAGACATGCACACATGTAAACCTTTAATGTAATGGCAGTTATTGTAGACATGCACACATGTAAACCTTTAATGTAATGGCAGTTATTGTAAACATGCACACATGTAAACCTTTAATGTAATGGCAGTTATTGTAAACATGCACACATGTAAACCTTTAATGTAATGGCAGTTATTGTAGACATGCACACATGTAAACCTTTAATGTAATGGCAGTTATTGTAGACATGCACACATGTAAACCTTTAATGTAATGGCAGTTATTGTAAACATGCACACATGTAAACCTTTGGTAAGACTAGGAGTGAGGGGCTTTTGCCCTATTAACATAAAAAAAGTATATATACAGTACTGTGCATAAGTTTTAGGCAGGAGATGCTGTTTTAAAGGCGAAGGGTGGTCACACCAAATGTTGATTTGATACAGATTTGCTTTTCCCTCCCTTTGTATTCGATGAATTGATTAAAAAAAAATAAACAATTGACATTTATATTTTTCTGTATTTTTTTTCTAACTTTAAAGACTTCACACCTGCCTAAAACGTTTGCACAGTACTGTATATAAACAGTGTGTGTATATACAGTGCATCCGGAAAGTATTCATACCCCTTCACTTTTTCCACATTTTATTATGTTACAGCCTAATTCCAAAATGGATTAAATTAAAAAAAATTCTCAACATTCAACATACCGCATAATGACAAAGTGAAAACGTTTTTTAGAATTTTTTGCAAATGTATTAAAAATAAAATATCACATGTGCATAAGTATTCACACCCTTTGCTGTGACACTCAAAATTGAGCTCAGGTGCATCCCGTTTCCACTGATCGTCCTTGAGATGTTTCTACAACTTGATTGGAGTCCACCTGTGGTAAATTAAATTGATTGGACATGATTTGGAAAGGCACACACCTGTTTATATAGGGTCCCACAGTTGACAGTGCGTGTCAGAGCACAAACCAAGTTATGAAGTCCAAGGAATTGTCTGTAGACCTCCGAGACAGGATTGTATCGGGGCACAGATCTGGGGAAGGGTACAAAAAAAATTCTGCAGCATTGAAGGTCCCAACGAGCACAGTGGTCTCCATCATTCGCAAATGGAAGAAGTTTGGAACCACCAGGACTCTTCCTAGAGCTGGCCGCCCGGCCAAACTGAGCAATCGGGGAGAAGGGCCTTGGTCAGGGAGGTGACCAAGAACCCGATGGTCACTCTGACAGAGCTCCAGTGTTCCTCTGTGGAGATGGGAGAACCTTCCAGAAGGACAACCATCTCTGCAGCACTCCACCAATCAGGCCTTTATGGTAGAGTGGCCAGACGGAAGCCACTCCTCAGTAAAAGGCACATAGACAGCCCGCATGGAGTTTGCCAAAAGGCACCTAAAGGACTCTCAGACCATGAGAAACAAAATTCTCTGGTCTGATGAAACCAAGATTGAACTCTTTGGCCTGAATGCCAAGCATCATGTCTGGAGGAAACCAGGCACTGCTCATCACCTGGCCAATACCATCCCTACAGTGAAGCATGGTGGTGGCAGCATCATGCTGTGGGGGTGTTTTTCAGCGGCAGGAACTGGGAGACTAGTCAGGATCAAGGGAAAGATGAATGCAGCAATGTACAGAGAGATCCTTGATGACAACCTGCTCCAGAGCGTTCTGGACCTCCGACTGGGGCGAAGGTTGACCTTCCAACAGGACAACGACCCTAAGCACACAGCCAAGATAACAAAGGAGTGGCTTTGGGACAAGTCTGTGAATGTCCCTGAGTGGCCCAGCCAGAGCCCAGACTTGAACCCGATTGAACATCTTTGGAGAGATCTGAAAATGGCTGTACACCGACGCTCCCCATCCAACCTGATGGAGCTTGAGACGATCTGCAAAGAAGAATTGGAGAAACTGCCCCAAAATAGGTGTGGCAAGCTTGTAGCATCATACTCAAGAAGACTTGAGGCTGTAATTGCTGCCAAAGGTGCTTCAACAAAGTATTGAGTAAAGGGTCTGAATACTTATGTACATGTGATATTTTTATTTTTTATTTTTAATACATTTGCAAAAAATTCTAAACTTTTTTCACTTTGTCCATTATGCGGTATTGTGTGTAGAATGTTGAGGAATTCTTTTTATTTAATCCCATTTTGGAATTAGGCTGTAACATAATAAAATGTGGAAAAAGTGAAGGGGTATGAATACTTTCCGGATGCACTGTGTGTGTGTGTATATGTGTGTGTATATATACACACACACGCACAGTGCATCCGGAAAGTATTCATACCTTCACTTTTTCCACATTTTATTATATATATATATATATATATATGTATGTATGTGCCATATATACAGTACTGTGCAAATGTTTTAGGCAGGTGTGAAGTCTTTAAAGTTATAAAAAATATATATAAAAATATAAATGTGAATTAAAAAAAATGTTTTAATCAATTCATGAAATACAAAGTGAGGGAAAACCAAATCGGTATCAAAACAACATTTGGTGTGACCACCCTTCGCCTTCAAAACAGCATCCCCTGCCTAAAATTTATGCACAGTACTGTATATATGTGCCATATATATATATATATATATATATATATATATATATATATACAGAGAGAGACCGATATGGATCATCGGATATCAGCTACACGCTAAGGAACAATATTTCAAATACATTTTATAGGACTGTTATGAAATTTAAGTCAAAAGATAATGTTTTACAAGAGTGAATGAGTAGAGTAGAAATAATACACATCAATTTGACAGTTATATCTGCAACCTCTGAAAGCTAAAGTACAGAAAAATGTAACAAAATAGAAGTTATACACATTGTCTCACCATGAGACTTTCAGCCCGTTACAAGATAGGGCAATGTGTTTTAAGGTAATCGCTATCCCACATAGTCACAGTGGGAACAAACGCTATGATATCCTGTTCAAGGTTACGCATCAACTTCGGGAAGTCAAATTTCTCCAGTTGAAAGGAGGATATGAGGAAGACCTTTGCATCCCCTCCCACTGCCATCAGATTATTCTCACAGTCCTTCCTGATCCCCTTCAGCATCTGCTCTTCGTCAAAGTCCTTCTTCCTCTTCTCCGCCTCCACGTTGCAGTCCACCTTGGAGCGAACGAAGTAGAACAGCTTCTTCATCTTCTTGATCTCTTGGGCGAGCAGGATGTCGTTTTCCTTGAACCTCATGGAGGAGATGATGATGAACATGTCGTAGGAGTCAAACTTCACCGCCTTCAGATACTTCTTGGCCTTGAAGTTTGGTGTTCCGATGCCGGGCAGGTCCCAGAGGTAGACGTTGGACAAGGTGGGATGGGCGTACCTCACGGGCACCATGGTGGTTTCTGTCACTCCAGTCTCCGCGGCTCCCTGGTCACCATCACGGAGTCGTCGGACGGCGTTGACGAAGGTGGACTTCCCCGCTCCAGTCTCTCCCGTCACAGCAATGTTGAGACTGAGAGTGTCTATTTTCACGTGTTCGTGATCTTTTGGCATCCTCGCCATACCTGTTTACAAAGGAAGGTAGTAGTGTACATTTCACAAGGGAGGTTTACATATGTATATGGTACATTTCACGAGGGAGGTTTACATGTGTGTGTGTGTGTGTGTGTGTGTTGGATTTCTACACTGCATAGAGTATAAGGAATGTGCTGGAAGTGTATGACAGAGCGTTGAAAGCATTTAAAAATAAACTTACCTAGCAATGTTCTTAATGTTCTTCTGAATGATCTTGTTCCTCAATTTCAGTACAGAGTGGGGGGAATGTAGGCTGTCAGATGTGTTAGTTTGAGAGCACACTCTTTCCCACAGTAGTCAGAAACATGGTTGCCAGTTTAGAACAAGGAAGAAGACACAGAGAAAATATTTTAACAATTCAGACTATCTTGACAGTAACTCCACCCACACACGTCTGACTTGTTTTGAGATCACAAGTAGGAGTCTTTATTTCCACTATAGAAGACCAAATGGGGGTTAAAAGTTGTGATGTTTAATTTTCAACATGGAGACAGTAATATGCCTATATGGTCTCCAGTGAAGTGTTACCAGGCCTGTGCTACTGTTGTGAAAACTATATTGACACTTCTTCACTCTGGTGATATCTGCCATGCTCCTTCATCAGGGCTGAGACCAAGAACGGCATCGTGATGGAGCTACACGGTAAGAAAGTTAGAGTGACGTCAACATATTCCGACGTTCACTTCACAATAGCATTTACCTCTTTATACCAGCAGGTGGCGGTATAGTTCAAGAAGTGTTGTATCGCGTCTACAATACAGGATATGGATTTAGCACGTTTCTATTTTATCTTGAGCACTGTACACATTTCCCCCCTTTTTTATGTTGTAGGTGCAAGATGCTGCAAAATTACGTTTAGAAAAGAATAGGGAAATATTGTAACTTTAAACTGTTTTATTCATAAAAGACTATGTACAAAGTGTTGTTGGTTTAATTTATGACATCGTCAAACTTTATTTCCTCACTATCCTGAACTATCCAGCACAATATCTTTTGAATTAGTAAAAAATAAAATAATCGCGACTCATTACAAAAACATAGGCTATCACTTATCATACATTTGCTGCCACTTACACTAAAGACAATTATAATAAATGTGTCCATTCACCAATCATATCCAACGTATTTATTTGTTCTGTAAATATAAGAATTTCAGTAGCTTAAGGAATTTACTTGAGTAAATACAAAAATTACTTAACAATGGATCTATGTTGCCAGGTCTGGTCAAGAGGAAGTGTTAAGGTAGATCCATTGTGACAAAACCCCCTTTTGCATTCCATCAGAGTCCCAGGACTGGCTGATTGTTAGTGTTTGGTCTTAAGGAAAGACAAAGGCCAGTTTCCTCCTCTGGCTCTTTGCTTGGGCCTTAATGCCCACACAACCCCCATCACTCACACACGGACGCTAACAAAATATAGCAACTGCACTGCAGCCATAAAACAGCTTGATGTTATTTATATGGACTGAGGTACACCCCACGTTGTTGTGAAAATAAATGACACAAGTGGTTGTTGTTATGCAGGGAAGACGTGGGTCTATGTGTGATACATTTATCTTCTAGGAGAAGTTGGATTTGTACGCTCTGTACTAGAGTAGAAGTATGCCTCTTGCTCCCCCTGTTGCTCCTGTTGGAGACACATTCTGAAACGGAGGCCTTGAGAAAGAGACAGTTTGTTGTAGCAGGTAACCCATCCACACAGCTCAGAGACCTCTCCCACCACGAAGGCGAGTCTAAACACTGTCTGTGGGTTTAGACAGGACACAGTGGGTGTGACAGACAGGCGCTGAAGGCAGAAATAGAGAAGAACTATCACACAGAAGTATAATTTTTCATATCAGTGTTTTCTCTCTGCGGGCCCAAAACGAAGGAGGAGGAGTAATCATGAAGATATCAGTCCAGTCAGGTGTTCTCTCCTCTACAGGTACAGACCTTTGGATGGAGCCAAAGGGGACCTTCTCTCTGGGTTACCCCAGTTCGGAGCCTCAAACCCATCCCCATCCCCACCTCCACCTCCAGCCCCACCTCCACCTCCAGCCCCAGCCCCACTTTCACCTCCAGCCCCACCTCCACCTCCACCTCCAGCTACGACTCCAGCTCCCGCCCCAGTTCCTGCAGCGTCCAGCCCTAGAGAGCGCCTGCAGGCGGCTGAGAGTCTGTAGAGCACGTCAGGGTTGTGTCGGGGCTGAGAATCGGCCTTCTGGCTCATCAGCATCTCAAACAGGGAGCTGACCTCAGACAGCAGGGCTCCACCCAGCGGCCCCGCCCCCTCACCCGTCTTCCCAAAGGTGGAGAACGAGGAGGAGGAGACGTCCACCGGGTTGTCGTGGGAACAGGGGTCGTCGGGGGAGGGCAGCCCACTGGGGACGAACACGTTGTCATGGTAATCTGCAGTGAGTGGGAGGGAGAGTCTGGCCATCCAGGCTGGGTCCTGAACGTCAGCAAAGACATCATCTGGAGAGAATAACAGACAGAGAAAACACCATTATCACCGGGTCTCTGAGGCCATAAGTACAGTCATCTAGCAGTGTGGGAGCTGATAGACTGTACAGTATCTACAGCCAGCAGCATCTAGCAGTGTGGGAGCTGATAGACTGTACAGGGACTACAGCCAGCAGCACCTAGCAGTGTGGGAGCTGATAGACTGTACAGTATCTACAGCCAGCAGCATCTAGCAGTGTGGGAGCTGATAGACTGTACAGTATCTACAGCCAGCAGCATCTAGCAGTGTGGGAGCTGATAGACTGTACAGTATCTACAGCCAGCAGCATCTAGCAGTGTGTGGACTGACAGACTGTACAGGAACAATCATCTGTCTCTTTGCCAGAGCAGGACAATGGCTCGTCAGCACCTCAACATGCAACATGACTTATAGCAGAGAATGATGATGATGATGATGATGAAGGCTTGTGAAGCTATAATCCGTCAACAACAACAACATGTTTTTCCTCTGAGGATGTGGCGAGGGGAGATGTAGCAAACAGGATGAGGGAAATGGAAGGAGCAGTTTATTTATCGGTCAGCATGTTGCTCTGAACAGCCCTTTCCTCTCCAGCTTCCTGGTGTTCCCGTCACCATGGCCACGCAGACGGACACCATGGCAACAGACTCTTAGAAGCCACTTCAAACCAAAGCAGTCCCTAGAACAGACATACTGTGGGATACAGACCCTCCACATTGCAATGGACAACGTAACACTTACACTCATTCTACATTTGGCTCAACATATGTTCATTCAGCTTTCTCTATTTTAGCTTTGTTCACTTCTAACAATCTCAACCTTGATGTACAACTTCACAGAGACTTTAAGACATGATCCAAAACCTGGGATGAAATCGAAACGTGATCAGTCATTTACTGGTAATCTCTCTTTGTAATCATTAACTTTATTAACATAAACATAAACACAGCTCCATCACTACTCGTGTTGTTGGGACATGGGGGAATGAAAAGGCTTCACATCGGAGAATGATCCCAGGAGCTACTAGAAGTAAAAGCAGATGTTCCAAACTGGAGATGGATTATCATCTTCTGGTTTCATCCTGCTCCTCTGTAACCCGATCTCCAGAGACGAGGAGCTTAATCTACTCAGGATGGTGGGGGTCTGTGTGGGCTCCTTCACCTAACCACAGCCAGACACACACACACACACACACATACTTCTTACCAATTCATATAACCATTTGCACATGGACAGAACGGGCGTGTTTGTACGCACACACACACATACCCACTCACCAGACTCACACCCGCTCACTCCTGTCCACGCACAGGCACGCACGCATGCACATGCACAGACACACACACACACACACTGCGTGACACTGGCAGCACCAGAGGTCCAGCGTTAAAACGTCTATCCATAAAGCAAACATCCCATTATCCCTCCTCTGTTGACCCAGAGCATCAGTGGAGAGTAGCGGGCCCCCCGCGGTGAGGCTCAGGGAGATCCCCTTACAGAAGACAGGCCGTTTAGATTCTGATCACCACAACACATTTGTTTGGAATGTTCATCTGTGAAATATCTGTTTGGATTTGAAAGCAGCCGAGGAGAGAGAAATGGGGCAACAGAGGAGGTTTAATAATGTGTATGTTGTTCAAGCCACACACACACACACACACACACACACACACACACACACACACACACACACCCCAGCATGGTACTGTTCACGGCTGTGTGAGGAAAGAAGGCCAGCACATCGAGCAGATAAGAAAACAAACAACGTTCAAGGTCAGACAGGACCCACAGCAAGGAGAGGGATAAAAGACCACCACCACTACTACTAATAGAGACAGAGAGAGACAGAGAGAGAGACATAGAGAGACAGAGAGAGACAGAGAGAGAGAGAGAGAGAGAGAGATAGAGACAGAGAGAGAGTCATAGAGAGAGAGAGAGAGAGAGAGAGAGAGAGAGAGAGAGAGAGAGAGAGAGAGAGAGAGAGACAGAGAGAGAGAGAGAGAGAGAGAGAGAGAGAGAGAGAGAGAGAGAGAGAGAGACAGAGAGAGAGAGAGAGAGAGAGAGAGAGAGAGAGAAGGAGAGAGAGAGACAGAGAGAGAGATAGGGGGAGAGAGAGAGAGAGAAAGAGAGAGAAGGAGAGAGAGAGACATAGAGAGAGAGAGAGAGACAGAGAGAGACAGAGAGAGAGAGAGAGAAAGAGAGAGAGAGAGAGGGGGGCTGTTATTAATTTATTTATTTATTTTAATTTTTATTTCATCTTTATTGACAGACTGCAGGGTCCATTACAAGAACATACAACATAAACAACAACACAAACATCTGAGTCACATAACATACATAGATTAGCAGTACCACTTACTCCTTCAACAGACATTGATACCAATGCTTCCACATGGGGGATTGATACCGCACTACACTGAGCTTAGGATCTACCAGCAGCTTTATTATGGAGTTCTGCAAGTCATTCAGCCTACATATAAATTTGTACATCAAATTCCTTAACAGAGCATGGAAAGAATAGATTCTTGCTTCACAAAACAAAACACTTGCACCACTCCACCTAGGCTTTCTGTTCAGGCAACTCTAATCTTATGAAAGCTTGCCTTTTAAACTTCACCCACAGACTGGCAGTATACAGCGGAGTGCCATAAGCACGAAACAGACTTATTTTGACCTGATCCGAACACATATTGAATTTCCTAGCCAACATGTTAGCTTGAGCATATAATATACGGCACTGCCTGTCCATGTCAGCGTCATCATGCAATGTATCAGTAATGAAGTGCCCCAAATATTTTGTTTTAGTACAACAACATAACTCCTGCTTTGCCAAGTAAAACACAGGGAAGATCCTTATCTCCTTTTGCTCTACATATCA
>JAPMUY010005761.1:15000-22500 GCA_026901105.3 Galaxias olidus | reverse complement strand
CACCATCTCAGGTAATCACATCTCAACCAGTCACCTAGCAACACAGCCCACTCACTGCTCAGCCATCTCACTAAGAAGAAAGACTTTGTTTTAAAGATTAACTTAATATCTCCTGATTCAGAAGACAGACAGTTCAGTCCGACCCAGGTGAGACAGACAGGAAGCATCAGCGTCCCGTTCTGATGAGGTTACATCTGATGTCACCCGTAGGACAACACTGTGGTCTCCACTTCCTGTAAATCTCTGAGTCAGGACTCTGAGCTGACATGCTGACACGCCCACCGTCTAACCGGGCCTCACACACACATGCAAACACACACACACACACACACACACACACACACACACACACACACACACACACACACACACACACACACACACACACACACACACACACACACCAGGGCACCTTGAGGCTATGACAGTAAACTATTGTCCCACTAGCTGGTAGACTGAGGAGATGTTTATCACACAGTAAGACCTAAGGGCTGTGGTTTGATATGAGGGTGAGTATGGACTAGTATAGTGTAGTAATGTGAAGTATAGTATAGCCCAGGTAATGTGAAGTATAGTCTGGTCTAGTATAGTATGGTGTAGTAAAGTGTAGTAATGTGAAGTATAGTATAGTCCAGTATAGTATAGTGTAGTAATGTGAAGTATAGTATAGTCCAATATAGTGTGGTGTGGTATAGTGTAGTAATGTGAAGTATAGTATAGTCCAGTATAGTGTTGTGTTGTATAGTGTAGTAATGTGAAGTATAGTATAGTCCAGTGTAGTGTAGTGTAGTATGGTGTAGTAATGTGAAGTATAGTATAGTCCAGTATAGTATAGTGTAGTAATGTGAAGTATAGCGTAGTCTAGTATAGTAATACAGTATAGCATTGTGAAGTAATGACCCTCTTTCAATCCTAAAGTCTATGGTTTGATGTGAAGGCCTTGTATAGATGTATAGTATGCTGGCCTAAACACACAGGTTCATCCAGGAGGCAGAGGAAGAGGAGGAGGAAGAGGAGGCATGGGCTGACCTGGCTGCACGGTGGGAGTACTTGTTGCCTCTGAAGTTTGGTCTAGGCTGCAACTGGCCTTGGTGGAGGAGAGACAGCAGCTGGGACACCTGCTGCAAGAGGAGAGGGGGAACGAGAGGGAGGGAGAGGAGAGAGGGAGGGGGGGAGAGGAGGAGAGAGAGGAAGGGAGAGAGAGAGAGAGAGAGAGAGAGAGAGAGAGAGAGAGAGAGAGAGAGAGAGAGAGAGAGAGAGAGGAGAGAGAGAGAGAGAGGAGGGGAGAAGGGTTAGCGAAAAAGAGAACCCCCAGCAGAGCAGAATAAACATCATCGAGTTTCTACATGAAGGATATGAACGGCCATTTTAGCAGCCAAACATAAGACATAGAGTCAGTGGTTTGTCTGCCGCCTGCTGAGAACATGTTCCCCTCTCAGCTCCTCCTTTACACTGTGTTGGTTCTGATAGCACTTCTCCGGTTCTCCTCTTGTCTCTCTGTGTAACACAGGGCAGGTCTGTATCTCTCTGTGTAACACAGGGCAGGTCTGTATCTCTCTGTGTAACACAGGGCAGGTCTGTGTCTCTCTGTGTAACACAGGGCAGGTCTGTGTCTCGCTGTGTAACACAGGGCAGGTCTGTGTCTCACAGTGTAACACAGGGCAGGTCTGTATCTCTCTGTGTAACACAGGGCAGGTCTGTGTCTCACAGTGTAACACAGGGCAGGTCTGTGTCTCACAGTGTAACACAGGGCAGGTCTGTATCTCTCTGTGTAACACAGGGCAGGTCTGTGTCTCTCACAGTGTAACACAGGGCAGGTCTGTGTCTCACAGTGTAACACAGGGCAGGTCTGTGTCTCGCTGTGTAACACAGGGCAGGTCTGTGTCTCACAGTGTAACACAGGGCAGGTCTGTATCTCTCTGTGTAACACAGGGCAGGTCTGTATCTCTCTGTGTAACACAGGGCAGGTCTGTGTCTCACAGTGTAACACAGGGCAGGTCTGTGTCTCTCTGTGTAACACAGGGCAGGTCTGTGTCTCACAGTGTAACACAGGGCAGGTCTGTATCTCTCTGTGTAACACAGGGCAGGTCTGTATCTCTCTGTGTAACACAGGGCAGGTCTGTGTCTCACAGTGTAACACAGGGCAGGTCTGTATCTCTCTGTGTAACACAGGGCAGGTCTGTGTCTCTCTGTGTAACACAGGGCAGGTCTGTGTCTCACAGTGTAACACAGGGCAGGTCTGTGTCTCTCTGTGTAACACAGGGCAGGTCTGTGTCTCACAGTGTAACACAGGGCAGGTCTGTGTCTCTCTGTATAACACAGGGCAGGTCTGTATCTCTCTGTGTCTGTGGCATGGTCACTTTCTGCTGACATCTTTCTGGCAGCGGAAATGTTACTGGCTGCAGCCCTCACACAGGGGAGAGGAAGCAGAGGCCTGGGTGTGTCTGGTGTCTGTGTCTGTGTGTGTGTGTGTGTGTGTGTGTGTGTGTGTCTGTATGGTGTGTGTGTCTGTGTGTGTGTCTATGTGCGTCTGCTTCGGTGTGTGATGGTATGTGTGTGTGCGTGTGTGTGCGTGTGTGTGGCGGTGTATATGATGGTGTGTGTGTGTGTGTGACGGTGTATATGATGGTGTGTGTGTGTGTGTGTGACGGTGTATATGATGGTGTGTGTGTGTGACGGTGTATATGATGGTGTGTGTGTGTGTGACGGTGTATATGATGGTGTGTGTGTGTGTGTGTGTGTGTGGTATATGAAGGTGTGTGTGTGTGTGACGGTGTATATTATGTGTGTGTGTGTGTGTGTGACGGTGAATATGATGGTGTGTGTGTGTGTGTGTGACGGTGTATATGATGGTGTGTGTGTGTGTGTGTGTGGTGTGTGTGTGTGTGACGGTGTATATGGTGGTGTGTGTGTGTGACGGTGTATATGATGGTGTGTGTGTGTGTGTGTGTGTGTGTGTGACGGTGTATATGATGGTGTGTGTGTGTGACGGTGTATATGATGGTGTGTGTGTGTGTGTGTGTGTGTGTGTGTGTGTGTGTGTGTGTGTGTGTGTGTGTGTGTGTGTGTGTGTGTGTGTGTGTGTGTGTGTGTGTATATGATGGTGTGTGTGTGTGACGGTGTATATGATGGTGTGTGTGTGTGTGACGGTGTATATGATGGTGTGTGTGTGTGTGACGGTGTATATGATGGTGTGTGTGTGTGTGTGTGTGACGGTGTATATGATGGTGTGTGTGTGTACAGGAAAAGGACTACGTAGACAGGGCTATTCTTCTCTGACCTGCTTCCTTCCAGGATGAACCTCAGAAATACGGACGTGCAGAGGAGGGAGGAGAGAGGAGAGAGGAGAGAGGAGAGAGGAGAGAGGAGGGAGGAGGGAGGAGAGAGGAGGGAGACAACTCCCCCCCTCACCCCCACCACCTCAGACATCTAGGCCTCTTCCTCTGAGACCTCTAAGGAGGAGCCTCTAACACTGGAGGAGCAACAGGGCAGCACAGACAGGGGAATGATGGAGGGCAGAGGGGGGGGAGGTATGCGGAGGGGAGGGGAGGGGAGGGAGAGAGGGAGGGAGGGAGGGAGAGAGGGAGGGAGAGGGGGAGGGAGGGAGGGGATCAAGACTCTGCTTTTTCCTGCTCCTCTAATGGATTCCTCGTGTGGCTCTCAGACATACCATAACCCCAACCCTAACCCCAACCCTAACCCTAACCCTAACCTAACCTTCAGACATTCCACACTGCGGGACCCGAACCAGGCTGGCTCTGATGGTACCTTTCCACACAGCGGGACCCGAACCAGGCTGGCTCTGATGGTACCTTTCCACACTGAGGGACCCAAACCAGGCTGGCTCTGATGGTACCTTTCCACACTGCGGGACCCGAACCAGGCTGGCTCTGATGGTACCTTTCCACACTGCAGTACCCGTACCAGTCTGGCTCTGATGGTACCTTTCCACACTGCGGTACCCGAACCAGGCTGGCTCTGATGGTACCTTTCCACACTGCGGGACCCGAACCAGGCTGGCTCTGATGGTACCTTTCCACACTGCGGTACCCGTACCAGGCTGGCTCTGATGGTACCTTTCCACACTGCGGTACCCGAACCAGGCTGGCTCTGATGGTACCTTTCCACACTGCGGGACCCGAACCAGGCTGGCTCTGATGGTACCTTTCCACACTGCGGGACCCGAACCAGGCTGGCTCTGATGGTACCTTTCCACACTGCAGTACCCGTACCAGGCTGGCTCTGATAGTACCTTTCCACACTGCGGTACCCGAACCAGGCTGGCTCTGATGGTACCTTTCCACACTGCGGGACCCGAACCAGGCTGGCTCTGATGGTACCTTTCCACACTGCAGTACCCGTACCAGGCTGGCTCTGATGGTACCTTTCCACACTGCTGTACCCGTACCGTACCAGTTTAAGGTAGTTCCTGTTTGCCCCACACATTAACCAACCTGACCGTCTTATATGTGAGCTGGTTGGGGTCAGTTCTGCAGTGTAAACAGAAGTCATAGTTCCATAGTATGAGCTCATGCTTTACAATCACAACAAGCCTGTCCCCTCCTCTCCTCTCATCTTGCTAGTGTTCAGCCAGCCGGCCTTGCTGTGGGTCAGCCTGTGGAGTGTGTCTGTCTGTGAGATCAGCCCCTCCAGACCCCTAACCCGCAGACAGCTCGTCTTCCCTGGCTGTTTTTCCTGCTCTGATCCTCTGCACTCTGGACCAGTGCTATCTGGAAGTGACTCCTCCAGCAGCCTGGGGATGTCACAGAGGGATAACGTTACACTACAGAGAGATCACAGCTTACTCTGGCTGCATTCTGTCCCTCAGAGAACAGGACAGCCCCCCCCCCCCCCCCCCCCCCCCCCCTCCCTCTGTCATGTCTGTGGGAGCCTGTCATATGATCTGGAGGGGGGAGCCTGGGGGTGGTTTCTCTGGGAGTTGATCAGGGCTCCCGACATACCAGCACCTGAATAAACTCAATGGTCAGACTCCAGTCATCAATCAGCTGTCCCCACAGGCTCACTGACCGACCGACTGACCGACCGACTGACCGACCGACCGACTGACCGACTGACTGTCCCTCTGAGCTAGCATAATGATGGCTGACTGGCTGGCTGGCTGTCACTCTGAGCTAGCAGAATGGCTGTCTGTCCAGCTGGCTGTCTGGTTGTCTGGCTGGCTGACTGACTGACTGTCCCTCTGAGCTAGCATAATGATGGCTGACTGGCTGGCTGGCTGTCCCTCTGAGCTAGCATAATGATGGCTGACTGGCTGGCTGGCTGTCACTCTGAGCTGGCATAATGGCTGTCTGTCCAGCTGGCTGTCTGGTTGTCTGGCTGGCTGACTGACTGACTGTCTGAATGACTCTTCCTCTGTCTGGCTGGCTGGCTGACTGTTCCTCTGAGCTAGCATAATGATGGCTGACTGGCTGGCTGGCTGTCGCTCTGAGCTGGCATAATGGCTGTGTGGCTGGCTGTCTGTCTGTCTGTCTGTCTGGCTGACTGGCTGACTGGCTGAATGACTCTTCCTCTGAGCTAGCATAATCGATGGCTGACTGGCTGGTTGGCTGTTGCTCTGAGCTAGCAGAATGGCTGTCTGGCTGTCTGTCTGTCTGTCTGTCTGGCTGTCTGGCTGTCTGGCTGTCTGTCTGTCTGAGGACTACACACCAGACCATAACAGAGAACACTGGTGGGAATCACTGGTGAAACAGGTATCTGGTCCCGTAGACAAACATTCCAGTGAAACCCAGGACATCACACAGTTTGAAGTGAGCATAGATGATGAAGGTGGCGTTACCTGGACTTCAGGTGAGGCGGAGGACAGTTGGATAGTGCCGTCTCCGAAGGCAGCCATAGACAGCCTGACCAGGTTCCTCAGCATCAGCCTGTGCTCAGCTTCCTGTCTGCTGCCCCCCACTTCCTGTTGCTTTGGCCTCCGCAGTGTGGCCTGGGACGGCTCCATCACAGCGCCACCTTCAGGGCCGGAGGGCGGGGCCTCACCGGTCCCATGCCTCCTCAGAGTGCTGGTGTGAGACGGGGAGGAGGAAGGGTTGTACCAGGATGAGGATGAGGAGCAGGAGGAAGGGTTACGTGACTTCCTCAGTGTCTTGAAGGGAGCGGCGGGGGTACGGGGCAGAGTGGAGGTGCTGGTGCTGTCCAGATCCATGCTCCCAGGCTTCCGGAGGGTTCTGGAGTGGGTGCTGAGTGGAGGAGGGTCCAGGTGCTCCTGGGAGTGGATGATGGGGTGAAGAGTTGGTGTGGCCATGCAGTACTGCTGCTCCACCCCTAGGGGCCTGGGGGCCATCGGCTGGGCCTCCGCCTCATCCTCTACACAAAGAAATACAGGCTTATCATAACAAGTTACCTATGCATCTTTTTTCTTGGTGTAATTGAACGTTTGTTAAATTAGTCTGTCAGGTTGATTTCACAAGTCTACTTTTGGATAGAGAACATCTCAAATGTTTTAACATCTCCACCTTCATATGAGATATCAGTAGTGGCTTCCTGTACCTGTCTCATATCTCCCCTCCCAGCCTCTGACTACAGGGACCAGCTGGATGTCCGACTTCCTGATGTTCTTCTGTGGTCGCCGTGGGTGACGGGTGTAGGTCGACTCCGCCTCCCGGCAGTTATACGCCCGGTTCTCCCGTTTCTCGGGGCGACAGAAAGTGGTCACCATGGCAACGACCAGTAGCAGCAGGAGGCAGCCGGCGCCCAGACAGACGGCCGTTGTCATGGAGAAGCTCAGCTGGCTGCGGTTGCCTGGAGATGAGTTCTTCAAGTGGTCTCTCCGGTTAATGAAGGTCACTTCCAGCGTTGCCTTGGTTACCAGGCTCGGCGACCCCATGTCAGAAACAGCAATTACCACCTGGAAGGTTTTGCCTGGACAGAGAATTGGTCATAGATATGTATGAATATAAATACATATAACACATTGAGCTTTTGTATGAATATAAATACATATAACACATTGAGCTTTTGATAGTTCTAACATTGTTCTGTCTGTAATGATGTGTGTATTATATCTTTATACACACACCTATGAGTTCTGTGGCGTTGGTTGTGTTGACAGTGAGGTGTCCGGTGGTCTCGTCCAGAGTGAAGAGGGGGTCCCCCTCCTCGATGCTGAACCTCAGCTGTCCGTTCAGTCCAGAGTCAGGGTCCCGGGCACGGATGGTGGTTGCCAGGAAACCCACTCCCCGCTCTGGAACCCTTGGGCTGGGCGACCGGGTGTAACTCTCACCCTCCTCCTCCTCCTCCTCCTCCTCCTCCGCCTCCTCCACTTCGTTCCCCAGCTCCATCACCACCTCCCCCTTCTGTGTGTTCACCGGCACGCTGACAAACGCCACGCCCTGCTTAGTTACGGGCTCCGTGACGACGGGGGCGTTGTCGTTGACGTCTTGGACCTGAATGAGAACGGTGGTGGTGCCGGTCAGTGGCGGGCGGCCCTGGTCCACGGCCTCCACCACCAGAGAGTACCAGGGGGTCTCCTCGTGGTCC
>JAPMUY010005761.1:0-2500 GCA_026901105.3 Galaxias olidus | reverse complement strand
CAATCCAGTGGGATTAGTGTGGTATGTCAAACATGTGAGGAGAGAAGCAGCTCTAGTCAAACACGGGAGTTGAAGTCTGAGGACAAAGACCCTGTTTGCATGATTTCATGCAATGAGGAGCTCTCTTTCAGTTACTCTGTAAATGAACTACAAAACACACACACACACACACACACACACACACACACGTTGTAAAACAAAAGTTCTCATCACTTTTCAGCATCCTGCTCCTCAGTCCAGGATCAAAACAACATACCATGGTTGATTGAAAGCGTAAAACATTTCAACAGCTGAGGGAACACGTATGATAGTGAAGTGAAACAAAGTGACCTGAGAACCTCCTCCCTCCTGCTAACACCTGAGATACACAATCCCACCTTACATTCCACTATGGAGATCTGACCGCAGGAAAGAAACACACACACACACACACCCAGTGGACAGAGATCCAGTTGGCGTCCAGCCTAAAGTTATGAAAGGGAAGTCTCCCCTTACACACTCTCAGCCCTGACCTCAATACAACATCCGCTACCATCCTGAAGGTCAGCCCTCCCTCCCTCCCTCCCTCTCCCTTTCTCTCTCTCTCTCTCTCTCTCTCTCTCTCTATTTCTCTGTCACAGCACAAACACACGTAAACACAGTGTGCACATTAACATCAAACAAAAAGCTGAACCATACAGAAAAACCAGCAATATGATAACACAACCTACTCGTTGGGAAGCAAATGTGACAAGCCAAATATTTGTACAGGTTGTGTTAGAAACACAGGACTGTAGCAATGCAACCCAGCCTGCCAAGCAGAGCCCAGTTTAATGGATACAAACTGAAATAACACCATGCACACACACACACACACACACACACACACACACACACACACACACACACAGGCTCTAAAACAGGAGGAACAGACAGACACTGCTGAGAGACAACAGGATTGCTCTGGTTTCATACCTCAACAATCCCCTGGTGTGTGTGTGTGTGTGTGTGCTGAGGGAAGGCTAGTCGAGGGCAGAGAGAACTATGTGTAGATTCACTATGATCATGCTGTTGATGATGTGTCAGCATTGATTACAACATGTCAACAATCAGGGGGTGGGGGGGGGGGTGTGCACTGTTCTACATATTCCACTGTTAGCCTCCCACATTCAAATCAATCACGCTCTGTAGTGTATACACATAGATCCTTCCACTGGTAGCCTCCCACATTCAAATCAAACACACTCTCTGGTGTATACACATAGATCCTTCCACTGGTAGCCTCTCACATTCAAATCAAACACGCTCTGTAGTGTATACACATAGATCCTTCCACTGGTAGCCTCCCACATTCAAATCAAACACACTCTCTGGTGTATACACATAGATCCTTCCACACTCTCTGGTGTATACACATAGATCCTTCCACTGGTAGCCTCTCACATTCAAATCAAACACGCTCTGTGGTGTATACACATAGATCCTTCCACTGGTAGCCTTCCACATTCAAATCAAACACGCTCTGTGGTGTATACACATAGATCCTTCCACTGGTAGCCTCCCACATTCAAATCAAACATGCTCTGTGGTGTATACACATAGATCCTTCCACTGGTAGCCTCCTACGTTCAAATCAAACAGCATGTGTTTCATGCCAAATTAATCTTCAGATATAACAGAAGGGGATTTTCATTATTTCAGCAAAGCGTTGAATTTGTTTAATGAACGTTGAAGGATGTGATAGTTTGATATCTGTTAGACGTTAGTCCTGTATTTTTAGAGGATGGTATTGAGGGGGGGCAGCTTAGAGAGAAACACACACATGAAACGCTGGTCTGTAGCTTCCCAGATCTTTTCCAGATTGTCTAATGATCAGAAGACTTTACAGGAAGTTGAACTCCATACTGGCACAGGATTTAAACACTTCCTCTCCTTTCCTTAGTAGCAAATGAGTTCCAGTTGTTTCAAAAGAGCAACAAAAAAAAAATCTTTAGTTATAAGAAGAAATCCACCATTTAAAAAAAGTGGCACCTACTCTCATAAAAAGAGATGACAAAAAAACAAAACGAACTGTTTGTTGTAAATTTGTATTAAGATGTTATATCATTTATATCATTCACATCATACTTTTCTTGCAAAACAGAGAATAAAAAATATCTGACAGCATTGCTCAACCAAACGTTTCTGTAATTATTGGCTACATAATGCATCTTAAAAATACAAATATCACTAAATATTTATATTTCAAGACCTAAACAGAGGATGGAAAGTAATGCTACAGTTTTGCTTATCATAATTAGAGTGTGTGCCTTGAACAATGCTTAGTGTGTGTGTGAGTGTGTGTGTGTGTGTGTGTCTCTGTGTGTGTAGGTGCGTATGTGTGGGAGAGTGTGTGTGTGTGTGTGTGTGTGTGTGTGTGTGTGTGAGTGTGTGTGTAGGTTGTGGGCCACATGGATCATAGATTCAGGAGGATCCCTGTCAGTGCTGGGATCCATTCACCCTCGGCTCAGCCAGAGATTAT
>JAPMUY010005760.1:100000-105000 GCA_026901105.3 Galaxias olidus | reverse complement strand
CTGTCTCTCTCCCCTCTGCCTATCTTATCTCTCCTCCTTATCGACCCTCCTCCTCTGTCTCTCCCCTCTGAGATCTCCTCCTTATCGGCCCTCCTCCTCTGTTTCTCTCTGGCCTCTGCCTATCTTATCTCTCCTCCGCTTCCTGGAGCTAATGTCTGTGCAGCCAGGAAAGGAGGATGAGCCAGGGGAGGGGAGTTTAGATTTGACGGTGTGTGTTTGTGTGTGTGTGTGTGTGTGTGTGTGTGTGTGTGTGTGTGTGTGTGTGTGTGTGTGTGTGTGTGTGTGTGTGTGTGTGTGTGTGTGTGTGTGTGTGCGTGTGTCGGGTTGATTTTGAGGTATGCTTACACTGGTAGGGAGCATTGTGGTGTAAACTGGCAGCAGATGGGTGGATATGATACTTAGTGTGTAGTTTATTGTCTGGGTCTGAGTGTGTGTGTGTGTGTGTGTGTGTGTGTGTGTGTGTGTGTGTGTGTGTGTGTGTGTTGTCTGTACAGGCTATGTGCCTGCTCATCACCTCAGGCCCTGTGGGCCTCTGGCTCCGTGGGTGGTCTGGCACGCACACACTCGTGCGCACACACACACACACACACAAACAGGATACCGTTTTTGTGTGTGTGTGTGTGTGTGTGTGTGTGTGTGTGTGTGTGAGAGTGTGTGTGTTCAGTGGTCTGGCAGCAACACAGGATCCAGATTGTACTCTGGGCAAGGCCCCAACCTAACCCCAACCCCCACCCTCTACTTAGCTACACCTCCTTTAAGTACCCAATGCACACAGTTCTTTCCTACACACACATACACAGTTGCACACACACACACACACACACACTCTCTTTTTTTATTCTGTTCATCGTTTTCTTTTCTCCTCTAAATCTCTGTTTCTTTGTGAATTAACTTGTTTCCCAAATTTCTAAAACGTCAGCCGGACTTGTGAAGAAGAAAGTGTATTTAAAATCAGCAAGTCGTTTGGAAGTGTCTGGCCAAGATTTCACAGTGTTTTACGTCAGTGTATACAAATATGTGAGTAGAGGTCTTAACAGTGTGTGTGTGTGTGTGTGTGTGTGTGTGTGTGTGTGTGTGTGTGTGTGTGTGTTGGCCAGGCTGCGGTGGTGGTGGTGTTCAACTTTGCCATGGTGCTGCTCATCTTCCCCGCCATCCTCAGCATGGACCTCTACCGCAGGGAGGACCGCCGCTTTGACATCTTCTGCTGCTTCTACAGGTGAGACACACACACACACACACACACACACGCACGCAGACACTAGCGTTTAACCGCACGTGCATTGTTGACAGCATGGCGAGGTATTTCTTTAGTGCCATGTGATTACCATGGCGATATCGTCACCTCAATCTCCCGCCCGTGATAACTTAATTACTGTTTAGGGTTCTCCCTCTGTCTGCCTGTCTGACTGTTTATCCCTCGGCCTTTGTGGAACGTCAGCTGTCTGCCGGTCGAGGCACGCCGCTGCCACTGGCACAGTAAACACACACACACACACACACACACACACACACACACACACACACACACACACACACACACACACACGGGCGGAAATAAACCTTTTATGACATCCAAATAGCCGTCAACACAATGCTTGCCGTGTGCTGGTGCTGATAAGTGAATGCATACTTGTGTGCTTGTGGAATGGTGCTCGCCGGACTGCCAGCACTCCTCTCTCTTCATTTCTCTCTCTCCCTCCCTCTCTCTCTCTCCCTCTCTCTCCGTCTCTCCCCTCTCTCTCTCTCTCTCTCTCTCTCTCTCTCTCTCTCTTTCTCTCGGGTGCGTTAACTAAACCCCTCCCCCCCCCCCCACCAGTCCGTGTGCTAACCGGGTGATCCAGATGGAGCCGCAGGCCTACCTGGACGGTGCCGAGGGCACCCGCTACACGCCGCCGCCCTCCTACGGCAGCCCGCCGCCCTCCTACAGCAGCCACGGCTTCTCCCAGCAGACCCAGATCACCATGCAGTCCACGGTGCAGCTGCGCACCGAGTACGACCCGCGCACGCAGGCCTTCTACACCACGGCCGAGCCGCGCTCCCAGATCTCCGTGCAGCCCTTCACGCCGGCGGGCGAGGCCCGGGCCCACGAGCAGCGGCAGGCCGGGGGCCGGGGCAACGGCGGCGGCAGCAACAACAACAGCGGCGGGGGCCGCGGCGGCGCGGCGCGGCCCTTCCCCTCGCCGCCTCCCCCCGCCCCGCCGGCCGACGCCCCGTCCTCGCCCTGCCAGAGCCCCGAGAGCGTCAGCTCCACCAGGGACCTGCTGTCCCACTTTGGGGAGGCCTCGTTGGGCCTGCGCTGCCTGGAGCCCCCCTGCTCCCGCTGGACCCTGGCCTCCTTCGCCGAGAGGCACTACGCCCCCTTTCTGCTGCAGCCCACCACCAAGGTGGGTTTCCCCCCCCTGTGTGTGTGTGTGTGTGTGTGTGTGTGTGTGTGAGAGAGAGTCTTTGAGTCATAGCCAGTGCAGCCCGAGTTGTAAAAGTCGTGTGCAGTCGGTGAGTCACTGTAGCTTGAGGAGTTGTGGTGTGACTCACTGGAACCACAGCCTCCTAGGTGGCCTAGCCTCTCCTCCCCTCCCCTCCCTTCTCCTCTCCTCCCCTCCCTTCTCCTCTCCCCTCCCCTCCACCTCCCCTCCACCTCCCCCTCCCCTCTCCTCCACTCTCCTAACCGCCCTCCCCCTCCCGTCCACCAGGTGGCGGTGCTGGTGCTCTTCCTGGGCCTGCTGGGCGTCAGCCTCTACGGCACCACGCGGGTGCGCGACGGCCTGGAGCTGACGGACATCGTGCCGCGGGAGACGCGCGAGTACGACTTCATCGGCGCCCAGTTCCGCTTCTTCTCCTTCTACAACATGTACGTGGTGACGCAGGGCGCCGACTACCCCGCCGCCCAGCCGCTGCTGCACCAGCTGCACCGCCGCTTCCGGGCCGTGCGCTACGTGCTGCGCGAGGACGACGGCAGCCTGCCCCGCATGTGGCTGCACTACTTCAGGGACTGGCTGCAAGGTGAGCGGGCGGGACACACACACACACACACACACACACACACACACACAGGGACTGGCTGCAAGGTGAGCGGGCGGGGGACACACACACACACACACACACACACACACACACACACACAGGGACTGGCTGCAAGGTGAGCAGGCAGGGGGGGGGGGGGGGGGGGGGGGGGGGGGGGGGGGGGGGGCACACACACACACACACACACACAGGGACTGGCTGCAAGGTGAGCGGGCGGGACACACACACACACACACACACACACACACACAGGGGTGTGTGAGATGTGCACAAGGACATCGCAAGCATCCTGTCCTGATACACACACACTCTCACACACACACACACACACACAATTGCACACTTGCGATTCACATGCTGCTCCGGCTGGATCCATGACTGCAGGGTTTCTCACAGAGATGTGTGTGTGTGTGTGTGTGTGTGTGTGTGTGTGTGTGTGTGTGTGTGTGTGTGTGTGTGTGTGTGTGTGTGTGTCCTCCCCAGGTCTGCAGCAGGCGTTCGACCGGGACTGGGAGGCGGGCCGCATCACCCAGGGCAGCTACCGCAACGGCTCGGACGACGGCGTGCTGGCCTACAAGCTGCTGGTGCAGACGGGCCGCAGGGGCAAGCACATCAACCTCAACCAGGTACGGTGTGTGTGTGTGTGTGTGTGTGTGTGTGTGTGTGTGTGTGTGTGTGTGTGTGTACCTGTGTGTGTGTTTGTGCTCAGATATATGGAGTGTTCCATGGGCTTTGATGTAAGAGCTAATGTATGTCACTGTAGATGTTTATGGTGAAGGAGGGTCTGTTTAGATAATATCGCCAAAGAGGTCGTCAGAGACTATACACTTTGAAAAGTATACCGAGAGAGTGAGGCTAGGGTAGCGGCATTTTCTCGTGTGTGTGTGTGTGTGTGTGTGTGTGTGTGTGTGTGTGTGTGTGTGGATGTCTGTGGACAGGCCTGGAACAGCAACGGCTGGCTTTTAAATCTCCCTCTTTATCCCTCGTCTTCTTTCAGTCCTCTCATCTCTCCCTCTTCCGCTCTCTTATTGTCCATCTCTCTCTCTCTCTCTCTCTCTCTCTCTCTCTCTCTCTCTCTCTCTCTCTCTCTCTCTCTCTCTCTCTCTGATGACTTTACCAAGAAGAGGAATTTAAAGCCCTCTCTGGGGCTGCGGTCCGCCTCGGCAAAAGCCATCAGCCCTCCATTTAAACCTCTCGTCCCCTTGGCTAGCGACAGGCCACGGACCCCCCCTCCCCATCCTAACCATGGTGCTCGGCTGTCTGTCCGTCCGTCCGTCCGTGGCGGCCTCCCTCTGCATTAGAGAAGTCCGCTCGGCTCTTTTGAAAGGGGCCCACCTCTGTCAGGCAGAGGAAAGCACGAGTGTGTGTGTGCCTCGTCCCCGGGTGCGGTGACCAGGATACGGCCCCCCTCCTCGGCTTGAGCAGCAACGCTGTGGAGGTTACTTACCCGACGGCCTGGCCTGGCCGGCCGACAGGAAGCAGCAGCCGGTGGGCCGACAGGACGTTCTTTGCGGCCCCGTGACATCACTTCCTGTGCCTGTGAGGCCGGCCGCGCTGCCTGCCCTCCCCGGGACAGCTTGAAGACATACAGTTGTTGCGTATCCTGCTGCTAAATGCAAGCCAGACCTCTGGAATCCAGCTCTCTCTCTCTCTCTCTCTCTCTCTCTCTCTCTCTCTCTCTCTCTCTCTCTAATACACACACTTACACGCACACGCGTCCCCCCCCCTCTGCCCCCCTCTTCTCCCTTGGCTGCTTCTTTTCTCTGTGCTCTGCTGCCGTGTCCCGTTTCAATGAGGAGAGCTTAAACACGTGGTCTCTTTGAGGCAAGCAGCACCAAGTGTGTGTGTGTGTGCGTGTGTGTGTGTGTGTGTGTGTGTGTGTGTGTGTGTGTGATTGCACGTGTGTTTTGCGAGCACACGTTTGGTCCCACACACAGACGCCCAGTAGTAGTCCTTCTTTGGCTTTGTAAATGAAGAAC
>JAPMUY010005760.1:90000-95000 GCA_026901105.3 Galaxias olidus | reverse complement strand
ATACTTACACAGGTCTCCCATTGTCACTTGTTCACACTCCCAGTAGCTGATAACTGTTCAAAAATGTACACGCTCACACACACACACACACACACCCACACACCGACACACCCACATGACTGGAATAAATGATCTAACCACAAGGTATTTTGCGTTGCTCTCTCTCTGTGTGTGTGTGCGTGTGTGTGTGTGTGTGTGTGTGTGTGCGGCAGGTCTTGGTGCTCTCCCTGATGACGGTGGAGCTCTTTGGGATGATGGGGCTGATCGGCATCAAGCTCAGCGCCGTGCCCGTCGTCATCCTCATCGCCTCCGTGGGCATCGGGGTGGAGTTCACTGTCCACGTCGCCCTGGTGAGTGGCCTCCCCCAGTCCCGCGGCACCATGGGACTTGTAGTGCCCGTTATCCAAGTGACGGCTCCAAGCAGTATTTTTTTTCTGCTAACTACCGCTGTCTAATGCGTTTCAGTGGGTTTAACGTGGTGTGTGTGTGTGTGTGTGTGTGTGTGCGCCTGCAGGCCTTCCTGACAGCCATAGGGGACCGTAACAAGCGGGCGGTGCTGGCTCTGGAGCACATGTTTGCCCCCGTGTTGGACGGGGCCTTCTCCACCCTGCTGGGGGTCCTCATGCTGGCTGGCTCCGAGTTCGACTTCATAGTCAGGTGAGGGGTCCACACACACACACACACACACACACACACACACACATTCCCGCATTTAGACGGAGAGTGTGCGCTCTGAAACAGGCGTATGGATCTCTGTGGGCCGTTACGGCGGAAGGACGCGGTTCCCCTCACGTAGAGTCTGTGGCGTGGCGTCAGCAGCGACGGAGAGGAGAGGAGAGAGGGGCCGTGCCTGAGCCTGCATGTCACCCAGGAATCTCACCTGGAACGCCGCTCATGCACGACGGCCGCTCTCCCTCCCTCCGTCCCTTTCTTCTCCCCCGCCCTTTCCCTCTCCTTTTTGAAGCCCCCCCCCCCCCCCCGCCCCGCCCGCCACCCATTCCTTCCCCCGTTCTTTCATCCCCTCCATCTCTCCGGCGCTCTAGCTTGCTGCTCGACTTTGTTGTTTGTGGTAAACACAAGGTCTCTCTCTCTCTCTCGCTCCCTCTCTCTCCTACCCAAGCCCTCTTTCTTCCCCTCGCTCACGCTCTCACGCCATGACGTTTTAAGGGGAACCAGGGCCAGTGGAGAGGAGGGGCAGCAGAAGAAGGGAGGGAGCGGGAAAGGGAGAGAAGGGAGGGGGGGAGGAGAGATAGAGAGGGAGCGAGAGAGAGAGGGAGAAAGCTGGAAAGTCTTCTGGCTTTTGTAATCTCCTGCTGCTAGTTTAACTGCCCTCGCTGGACATTTACAAGCACGGGGAGGGAGCAACGGGGCAAGGGGGGGGGGGGGCGGGTCGTCCTGGAGCGAGGGGAGAAGTGGAAATTAAAACTGACACACACCGCGTGCGTGCGCGTGCGTGTGTGTGTGTGTGAGAGGGCGTTTTGAGTGTGTTGGGTCTCCCATGCTCCTGTGACACAGCAGCAGAGAGAGAGAGAGAGTGTCAGAGAGCGTAGTGAGTCTCCCAGCCCCAGTCAGGCCAGTAGAAAGGCAGGGTGTCCATGGAGGGTTTCTTTAGCCCGGAGGGCCCAAACGACGCTCCCGTCTCCAGGACGGGTCTCCCTCCCTCCCCACCCTCCCCCTTGCCCGGCTCCTCCTCTCTCTGCCCGGGTAGCCATTAGATGAGGTAGCTGTATAATTTGGTCGACCGACCTGGAGGAAAAAGGGGGCCACCTCCACCCATGTGGCCTGGAAACACACACTCACCCCCCCCCCCCCCCCACACACACACACATGCCAGCAAAGACACACGCACACACACACACACACACACACACTCTGCTCCCTGACCTTGTAATCATGGGGGTCAACGATGGCGTGCCTGGGAGGGAGAGTGCACACACACACACAGAATGGGAGGGAGGGAGGGAGGGAGGCCTCAGGCTTCTCTCTTCACCTCCTCTGGTCCGGTCTGCTCTCTGGCTCGGTCCCCGGCCTCCATTTAAAGGCTGCGGTGTTGTCTGAGCAAACAAAGCAGCGCCCCAAGACGGCGGAATAACAACAGGCCCCGCTCGTATTTTTCTGCTCGCGCCGAGAGAAATGTCTCCCTGACTTTCCTCCGTCAGCCCTGTGAATGTTTTCAATCCAAACAGCCAGGCAGCACACTCGACCTGGTATGTGGGCTCTGGGTGTGTGTGTGTGTGTGTGTGTGTGTGTGTGTGTGTGTGTGTGTGTGTGTGTGTGTGTGTGTGTGTGTGTCCAGAGGTGACGTGGCGGTAATCCCTCTATGTGTGGAGAGAGTTACCAATTCAAGGATGACAGGAAAAATGCCCCCCCCTCCTCCCCCATTTTTTTCTTTTCTAATACCTGTATACATTTCTCTGTGCATTCGGCAGAATTCTCTGGGGTTCGTTCATGCGTTAGTTCATGGATGGCAGTGCTTCTGCAGCTATCATGTAGATGTTGAAATAATGTCGAAATAAGCTCCTCCTCCTTTGTCTTGTCAGTGTGTTTGCTGGAGGGCTTTGAGGGAGGACAGAGACCGCAGCCCACCAAAAGGAACACGGGTTACTAAGTAACCAAGATGTTTCACTTTGAATCAGCCGTTGCCTTCTCTCTCAGCCCCCCCCCCCCTCTCTCTCTCTCTCTGGTTCAGTCAGACAGTGTGCTAGTGTTAGAGGAGGCCCACCCATGCTGGCTGGACATGGACTGGCTCTGTCCGCACTCTGTTCCCCTCTGCAGCGCCTGTCGGCCTTCCTGCTCTGGAATTCCTTCTCCACTGCACACACACACCCGCACACACACTCGCACACACACACACGTACACACATACACACGCACAACCGCACGTCAGTTCAGTTGTAGTGTAAATGTGTCTGTGCGTTTAGTCTGAGGCCCAGCTGTGACGCATACCAGCTGGAAGTAGCCCATCTAGACCTCTCTCTGTTCCACACACACACACACACACACACACACACACACACACACACACACCCATTCCATTGCCCGCCACGTTTAGTGCAGCTCCGAAGGGGGTGCTTAAGGAACAGGGTGAAGACATTCACCCACACACACTCACACACACGCTCGTTCAAAAGTAAACATTCCCCAGGCAGCCAGGCCCATCAGTGTGTCCCTGTCTGTCTAATGAGGGGGGGGGGGGGGCAGGAGCAACCTGAGCCCGGCCACGGAGACCTTCCACTGGGGAAGCCAGCGAGGAGCAAAGCCTCCCTTAATGAAGGAGCCGGAGAGGAGAGCGGGACAGAGTGGGATTTAGAGTGGAGATTGGGGGGTCTTACCTGATACACTGGAGATTTAATTAGATGGGGGGGGGGGGGGGGGGCTGCAGAGCGGGCCGGGAATTTCACAGGGGCTTAGCTGGAAAAGAAGGCAGAGAAAGAGAGGGATAGAGAGGGAGAAAGAGAGGGATAGAGGCCGCAGAGGGGTGGTGCCTCGACTTCTCTTCCTCCTAGACTAAATTGTTTAAATTCTATACCCTTCACTTCGTTTGTTTGCTGCTCCCTCTCTTTCTCTAGCGCCAGAGGAGAGGAGAGAGAGAGAGGCCCCTGTCCTTTTGTGCCCCCCTCCTCTCCCTCTCTCGCTCCAACCTCTCCCCCCTCCCTCCCTGGCCCCACATTCCTGACTGCTTTGTTTTCTCTATGTTTGCTTATACACCGCACACCCAAGACAGGGTGGACCCCCCCCCCCCCAGCCTCTCCTCTGAGCCCCTTCCCCCTCTCCTCTTTTCTTCCCTCCCTCCCCCTCCATGCCTTTGAATTAACCAGCTCCGGCTAATTACGCTCCCCTCTCGTTTCTCTCGTCGGCTTCCTCAAGTCCGACCCCCTCCTCTGTCGGGACGTAGAAAACACACGGGGCTGGGCTCTGTCGTTGTCCCCCCCCCAAAACCACGGTGCGCCCGCCCGCCCGCCTGCCTGCCTGCCTGCCTGCCTGCCTGCCTGTCCGCCTGCCCGCCTGCCCGCCCGCCTGCCTGCCTGCCTGCCTGTCCGTGGGGGGTTAGTGTGGGTGGCGTGTGAGGGGGGGGGCGCCCAGCTGTCTCGGTGGAGTGATTATTTCAGGCATGTGTGGTGGTGGATCTCGCACATGTCTGCCCTTGTCCGAGTAGACCCATGGCGGTTAGCGCCGCGCTGGGCCCCAGGCATGCTCTTTGTTGTCTGGTCCAGGCACCTCTGTGCATATGTAACGTCGCCTAGGCAACCCTCAAACCCTCAATCGCTCGCGCGATTTCCATTCTCCCCGGTTCTCTCTGAAAACAACGGGAACAATATTATTTTTGGAATAATCCATCTGTTTTGGCTTGACAAATGTTAATATATAGGAATCGGTGCCAGTGGCTGTATTGAGTGTGGTTGTGTGTGTTGCAGGTACTTCTTTGCTGTGCTGGCCATCCTGACAGTGCTGGGGGTGTTGAATGGACTGGTTCTCTTGCCCGTTCTCCTGTCCTACTTCGGACCCTATCCCGAGGTAAGAGCGGGGCCCGGGGACCCAGAACACCAGGAGGCGCCGCCCTCCAAGAGCCGGCTACGTATCCACATAGGAACAGGCCTGGTTTGTTGACGTCCCTCTAACCTTTCTCCCCCCACCCCCCACCCCACCAGGTGTCACCAACGGACGGCCGCAGCCGCCTGCCCACCCCCTCCCCGGAAGCCCCCCCCCACGTGGTCCACTTCTCCGTGCGGCCCCGCGACACCCCCGCCGCCTCGGGCACCGGCACGGGCTCGGACTCGTCCGACTCGGAGTACAGCTCCAACACCACGGCGTCCGCCGTCAGCCGGGAGCTGCAGCAGTACGACCTCCCTGCCGCCAGGGGGGGCCAGCGCGCGGCCCGGGCCGAGGAGCTGCAGTACCACCTCCAGGCCAGCAGGGCGGCGAGGCCGGAGGAAGGCAGGCCCGCAGGCGGCCACAGGCGGCCGGCCAGACAGACTGACCCCGCCGCGGCCTCCTCTGTC
>JAPMUY010005760.1:40000-85000 GCA_026901105.3 Galaxias olidus | reverse complement strand
GTGCGAGTAGCATTGGCTGTGCTAACGAGCTCCAGGTTGTTAATGACAAAGTGATTCCGGTACCTGTCCTCTCAGCCCCGAGCCCTCGGCTCACTGAGGGAGGGAGGGAGGGAGGGAGGGAGAGAGGGGAGGGAGGGAGAGGAGGAGAGGTAATTAAGCGGTTCATACTCTCCCGGAGTAAAGGACCATTCCTCCGTGGCTCCCTGCCCAGGCCTCGCGACAACGGAGGGGGGAGAAGAACTGCGCCGTGTGCAGGCCCCCCCCCCTTCTTTCCTTCTCCCTCGTTTTCTGTTCCTCCCTCGCTCCAGTTCCCCCTCCCCCCGTCCCTCAGAGCTCCAGTTTACGTCTTAAGCCCACAGTCGTGATGAAGAGAAATCTGGGGCTGCGGGGCGGTACTGGATCCCCCGCTCCACTCCCTTCTCTCTCTCTCCCTCCATCCCCTTCTCCCTCCCTCCTTCCCCCTTTCCCTCCCCTGAAAGTCTTGTCCATCATCACCTGCTGCCAGAGCTAAACCCTCTAAGTGTATACACTCCTCCACATGAATGATTGCTCTGTTGACGGGACTGTAATGGACACACACACACACATGCACGCACACATAGCTAAGTCCTGGGCCAGATTTACACATTCTTTATAAGAGCGGAGTAAAGGGATAAATCTGCAGGACACATCAGATGGTGTGTTGATATGAGTCCAGATCCACACAGGCCCAGTTTTACCGCTGAGGCCTTGCAGACACCTTGAAAACCATTCAACTCCACATCTGCGTGTGTGTGTGTGTGTATGTGTGTGTGTATGTGTGTGTGTATGTGTGTGTGTGTGTGTGTGTGTGTGTGTGTGTGTGTGGTGTGTGTGTGTGTGTGTGTGTGTGTGTGTGTGTGTGTGTGTGTGTGCGTGTGCACCTCAAGCCAAGCTGAAGTCAAAGCCACCGAGGGGGGGTGGGGGGGGGGGGGGTCTCAGAAACGTGTCTTGAGTGACGGCTAGGTTTGATCCAACGGTTGTAGTGGTTGTACTCATGTTCTCATGGGCCAATCAATCGGACCGGACCGGGCTCAGAGTTATAGCTGTGGGCTGATGGATTGGGGGAACGTGCTGCGGACGAAACACCCTCCAGGGTCCCTGCATGGGAGGCTGGGGCCCGTTGGACTGTCACGTCTGGGGACCCCGCTCGGATCGGCTGAGCCCCCCACCCCCCAACTGGGGCCCATGGACTGTTCCGGAGAATGTGAGGTCCGAGTCTCGTGGGCCCGCTAGACATGAGCCGGCCTTACATAAGCCCCTCGCTCCAGCAGGTCGGGGAGGGGAGCGGGGGGGGGGGGGGGGGGGGCCGTGTGAGAAACAACGGGGACAGCTATGCCTGGTATTTGATCACTGGACGCATTACAGGGAGCACTGACCCCCCGAGTCGGGGGGGGGGTGGTCACAGTCACTTGTGTGTGTCCGTGTGTATGTGTACTGTTTGTGTCCGTGTGTGTGTACTGTGTGTACTGTCTGTAAGTGTGTGTGTCCGTTTTTCTCTCTCTCTCTCTCTCTCTCTCTCTCTCTCTCTCTCTGTGTCTGGGAGTCATTACAGTTTGGAAATCACAGGGATGGCCGTCAGCGGAGAGGGGAGGAGGACAGATGGACAGACAGCGGATGGGAGGAATCCTCCGGCCCTCCCTGTGTTCCAGACGGAGAGGGGCTCAGGCAGATCAATGCCGGACGTAATAGAATATAACGCTGTTCCAGCGAGAGGGCGTCTCAGTCTGTGTTTGAATGGGTTTTGTGTGTGTTGGTGTTTGTGTGTGTGTGTGTATGTGTGTGTGTGTGTGTGTGTGTGTGTGTGTGTGGGTAGTTGTTCCACCAGGGGGACCTGTCCCGGCTCCAACAATCTGACCGCGAAAAGCGTGCGGTGGTCCAAGAGCAAAAGAGAAGCAGGTCCAATTCCTAGAAACAGCTGACATGATTCACGACGCGTTCAGTGGGATTCCAAGGCTTCATCTCCAACAAAACAGGGGGGGGGGGGGGGGGGGGGGGGGGGCCCACTCAAACAACACTGGGCGGCCCGGCGGCCGGTGCTCTCTCTAAGTATCGCACACTCCAACTAGGGCTCTCCAAAAAAGTGTTCTAACGTTCTTGTGTCTATGGGACTGGGTCCCACAGGGACATGCTGATGTCAGATGTGTTGCGGTCAGGCAGCGTTGGTGTTTGACGGCCCTCCCGTTGAGGACCACCCGGGGGGGGGGGGGGGGGGGGGGACCCAAACCACACAACGGCCGGTGCTGCTGAGACCACACAGAGGACATGATTGAGGCCATGGGAATAGAGACAGAGAGATAGATAGAGCGAGAGAAAGAGAGATAGAGAGAGAGAGAGAGAGAGAGAGAGAGAGAGAGATAGGAGGGGGAAGATCAAGGATAGGGAGGAGGCGCAAATGGAGACCGCGGTGGAAGAGTGAGAGAGAGAGAGAGAGAGAGAGAGAGAGGGAGGGGGGTCAAGGAGAGGGTGGATGGAAGAGAGAGAGAGAGAGAGAGAGAGAGAGAGAGAGAGAGAGAGAGTGAGAGAGAGAGAGAGAGAGAGAGAGAGAGGTGCTCAAGGAGAAGGTGGATGGGAGAGAGTGAGAGAGAGAGAGAGAGGGGGGGGGTGCTCAAGGAGAGGGTGGATGGGAGAGAGTGAGAGAGAGAGAGAGAGGGTGGATGGGAGAGAGTGAGAGAGAGAGAGAGAGGGTGGATGGGAGTAGCCGTATGAGAGTGATTAGGATGACGGATGTTGTTTACTCCCGTTTCCTCGCGCATAATTTATTCTGTTAGGTGGAGAGGCCGAGCAGAGCCCTCCTCCTCCTCCTCCGCCGCCTCCTCCTCCTCCTCCTCCAGGTCTCAGCCCCGTCGCCGGCATGCCAGGCACTCCCCTCCTCCCCACCGCCGTTTAATGGTATAAAATAAACTATCCATGACAAAGTTCTTTCTCTTCCTTTCTTTCTTTCTTTCTCTTTCTTTCTTTCTTTCTTTCTTTCTTTCTTTCTTTCTTTCTTTCTTTCTTTCTGTCTGTCTGTCTGTCTGTCTGTCTGTCTGTCTGTCTTTCTTTCTTTCTTTCTTTCTTTCTTTCTTTCTTTCTTTCTTTCCGTCCTTCCTTCCTTCCTTCCTTCCTTCCTTCTGTCCTTTCTTTCTTTCTTTCTTTCTTTCTTTCTTTCTTTCTTTCTTTCTTTCTTTCCTTCTTTCTTTCTTTCTTTCGTTCTTTTCTTTCTTTCTTTCTTTCTTTTCTTTCTTTCTTTCTTTCTTTCTTTCTTTCCTTTCTTTCTACCCCACTTTTCAACCCTCTCTCCCCCTGCTCTCTGTCTCCCTGCAGTCTAAATGGGTGTTTGACTGCTGTGATTGGGTGCAGCACATGTTAGCCGTTAGCCTGAGTGCCTGTGTTTACGGGGGAAATGACAAACTGACACTTGACGCTGTCCTCTTTTTCATCTCTTTATACAAAGTCTTCCGTCTCCGAGACTTTCTCATTTTCTCTCCCTCTCCCTCCACAAAACACTACACAAACATACACACGCACGCCAGCCCCTCTCTTTGTTTAAACTAGGCTGTTTGTCTTTCGAGAGCAATCACGCCACAGCGTATGGAAACAGATGCGGCCTCTATAGAGCTGAAATTGGGCACACGAAGGACGCGGAGCGAGAGAGACGGAGAGGGAGAGAGAGAGGGAGAGAGCGTAACAAGTGTGTGAGAGCAGAAGAATCAACCGCTAAATGCTTTCACGTGTGCTACGGGAGGCCTTTTTTTTGGGCTAATCCAAATTACATCGGAGCATCTGATTTCACACAGCCTGCAGCCCAGTGGTATCTCCTTAGTCCCTCGTCACCGCTGGGGGACCCCACAGAGTCTGGAGGCTGGAGCTCAGGGTCAGATCACTCAGTCAAGAGGAGGGTGTTTGTAAACACTCTGGAATTTGCCAGTGTTCTTTGCACTCGCGAGCGGAGGAAGAGAGAGGGGCCGATCCCCCCCCCTCATCCCTCCTTATTGATTCTGGCACCATGACAGACGCCTAATGAGGAACAGGGCTGGTGGAGAGTGCTCAGGACCCCGGAGGGAGGCCCCTCTTCTCCATCAACACACACACTCATAGCGCCACACACATACTCATAGAGCCACACACACACACTCATCGAGCCACACACACACACTCATAGCACCACACACACACACACCCACTCATGGAGCCACAAACACACACACACACACACAGGAAGTGGGTGCCCACTCATGGAACGCAACAATGCATACATACAAACGTACATCTATGAACACACAGGTGTAGGTACACACACACACACACACACACACACACACACCCACATATGGGTGAGGAGTGTTAATGCTGTGGCCCTGCTGACCGAGGTAGATGAGCTGGTTATGTATGGTTGACCTTGGCCGGGCACGACGACCACTTCGGTCACTCCACTTTCTGAAGGCAAGCTGAGGCTGACAGACACCTTCTCTATCTCACTTACACCCCCCCCCCCCCCGCCCCCAAACAAACACACACATCTAAGAGTTGAAACGCCACAGTTCAAAGGCGTGTGTGTGGATGAACACACATGCACTGCTAATTATGGTGTGACTGTACCCGTACACACACAGTACACACGCACACACACAAACACACACGCACACACACACACACACACACACACACACACACACGTGCCATCGGCAGGGAAGCTGCCAAAGGAGGGAGCAGGAAGTGTGTGATTATTGACGGAGGGGCCGATAGATGGATGTGTGTATTCATCACACCCCTTCTAGTTCCCCTGCAATCTACTGGACTAATTGACTGCAGGTGTGTGTGTGTGTACAGTGTGTGTACACTGTACATGTGTGTGTGTGTGTGTGTGTGTGTGTGTGTGTGTGTGTACGGTGTGTACGGTGTGTCAGTGAGGGGTGAGCCGTGCCACTGAGCCAGGGTTTGGGGCTGAGGGGTTTGGGTAATACTCCGGGCTGGAACGGGACATGCCGTTCACAGGCCCAAGGGGAGGGCAGGAGGGGGTCCAGGAGGAGGGTGCGACCCCGGCACGAGGTGGTCCCGCTGGGCAGGCCACCGTGGACTGAAGCGGCCCGGCCTCTGATTGAGGAAGGAGAGATTGGCTTACCGGCTGAGCGCTCCTCCAACAGGCTGGCTAGCCCGGGTCCACAGTGGCCAGCTGTGTCGCATGTGTCTGTGTGAGCGCAGTGTAATCAGAGAGAGCGAGAGAGAGAGAGAGAGAGAGAGAGAGAGGAAAGGAGAGAGAAAGGGAGAGAAAAGAGAGAGAGAGGGAGTCTGCCGGCGCTAATGACATGGACACATGTAACATACACAGACACACGAAGCACACTCACTAACTTCAGCCCGGCACATTGTGTGTGTGTGTGTGTGTGTGTGTGTGTGTGTGTGTGTGTGTGTGTGTGTGTGTGTGTGTGTGTGTGTGTGTGTGTGTGTGTGTGTATTCATTGCTAAACAGACTCGAGGGCCTCAGTCGGACGCTGTTTCAGATTGGTCACAGAAGCGCTCTTCATTTTTCTGCCAATCCCCTGCTTCCTCGCTAAGCAATAAAGGAACACAACCCAAAAATGCCAGGAATTGCAGTAAAGCTTTTGTGTGTTTTTGTGCGCATATACATTGTCTTGTCCTACATAAAAAAAAATTCCTTCGCTACATGTAAGTCCAAAAGACTCAACTCGCACCTACTGCCAGCGGAGATCCATTTGGCCCGTTGTTAAAGCTCTCTGAAGCAGTTTGAGTATTGTACTGAAACCTTTACAAGGACGTTGGCCCCTCAATGGTGATGGTCGGCTTTGTGACTAGGTGCTGGGACAAGAGAGACACGGGTTTCATAGGTGTCCTATTCAACAAGAGAGACACGGGTTTCATAGGTGTCCTATTCAACAAGAGAGACACGGGTTTCATAGGTGTCCTATTCAACAAGAGAGTCCACGTAAAGGCAAAGGAGCCTTTCTCTAGGCACACCGAGGAATGCAGGGCACACACACACACACACACACACACACACACACACACACACACACCCCCACACACACTCCAGGCCTACAGGGACAGCGAAGGCCTGAAAGACAGCCCTTTAAGGTTTGTGTGAGGACATAAACCCGTTTATGAGAGACGGTTGGCCTCCTTCTGAGGACACCGGAGAGAACTCGTCCTTTCTCTTCTTCTGCCACATGCGGTTCTCTTCTTGCCTGTCCCTCTGTCTTTCTGTCTGTCAGTCTGTCTCTCTCTCTCTCTCTCTCTCTCTCTCGCGTGCGTGCGCTCTCTGCTGGCGGGGAGAGACTGAGAGTAAAGCCCAGACGGATCTGAAGATTTAGAACGGCACATTCCTCCACTTTGATTTGAATGGTTCGTCCTTCCCACTGGATGACTTTCATTGTTCCCGGGATGGAGGAAAGGTACTCACGTGCATGCGGGCGCGCACACACACACGCACACTCAAACATTGCACATGCTTAACGCTACACATTGGTTACGGGCACACAGATGTTTGCACACACACACACACACACACACACACACACACACACACGTGCACGTATGCCCCCACACACACACACACACACACACACACACACACACACACACACACACACACACACACACACACACGCGGTGGGCTCCACGGCCACTAGCTCCATCAGACCTGTTAGAGGTGCGTGTTTCTACAGCCGGGAGCTTTCCGGCAGCCCGTGGAAAAAACAACATTCAGACGAGCGACCGGAGGGAAGAGGAGGGTCTGTAGGAGGGAGAATGGGAAACGCAGCTACAGGACGAGAGAGGTCCAGGCGAAGGTGTTCAACAGGGAGAGAGAAGGACGGGGAGCTGGAGGGGCCGAAGGGACGCCAGCCCTCATGGAAAGTCCGCTGGGTGCGTGTGAGAGCGGAGGCCCCCCCACAGGCTGTCACTGCACGCAGCAGAACCAACACTGTCCTCACTGTCCGTCAGCCCGCACATCTGGCGGCTTGGTGTGTGTGCGCCTGTGTGTGTGTCTGTGTCTCTCTCTGTGTGTGTGTGTGTCTCTCTGTGTGTGTGTGTGTGTGTGTGTGTGTGTGTGTGTGTGTAAATTATTTCCACCCAGCTGGCAGTCGATCCGTTCCCCGTGTGTCCAATCGTCCCGTCACACACTGCACTGTGTGCACAACACGCACAGGGCACACACTGAACGACTGCTTTGTGACAGACCCGCCCTGCGGCCACACAGCGGCAGGCACGCACACACACACACACACACACACACACACACACACACACACACACACACACACACACACACACACACACACACACACACACACACACACACACACACACACACACACACACACACACACACACACACACGGACACACAGTTGGAAAGTTTGCTCAATTGATTCACGGGGCTCATTCGAACTGCATTCCTCGCTGTAAGTCACACGACGATGTGCAGAGCCACGGTAGCCGGTGGCTTCTCGCTGCACAGGGCCGGGCGTCGGGGTTGACTTCACGTCTCCAACGCTATCTCGCCGTTCTTTCTCTCACCTTGGGTGAAGGGCCAGGGCTTCCTAAGTTGCGGTTGAGAGGGACCTTTAATTGTTTCAATGCCATAGGCTGTATCAGTTTTTCTCGCCTCGAATTGGGCCCGAAAAGAAAAAGGCAGTGCGACACGTGGAGCGAAAGAGAAAGACGCAACAGAACCCCAAACAGACGACGGAGTTGTTCAGCAACCGTCCTTTTTTCTTTTCCTTTTCGGAAACTCCAGCACACCCACATTGGGAGGCCAGTCCGGACAGTGTCGGTGCCGGGCGGTGAGACGGGCCAGGCCGGTAATGACTTTGGTCTGGACCAGCACCAGTAATAGGATTGGTCTGGATCAGAACGGGGCTAATTTGTCAGAAGCCCAGGCAGAGCCACCAGCTGTGCAGCCCCTGGTCTCAGTGGGCCTGGGCCCGGCTCCAGAGACCGATACCGGAGCTCCTCACACTGACCCAAACGGACCGCACCACTGGGAGGAGTAGGATGAGGACACACACACACACACACACACACACACACACACAAGGGCCTTGGCACATTTAATCACACGCACACAAACACACATACTATTTTTAACAGTATTTGGGAAAGGGGTTTCAGCCACTCGCTAATTTAGTAACATTATGCTCTCACACACACACACACACACACACACACACACACACACACACACACACACACACACACACACACACACACACACACACACACACACACACAAACTGGACAGACAGGGCACCCTGGGCCGTGGGGAGGCAATGGAATAACAGAGTATGGAGTTCATGGAGCTTCAGACAAAAGCAGACCTTGGATCAGCAGCAGCAGCAGCCTTGTACCGCCTCACCGCCACCCATGTGGTGATGTCATATATCTGGCTCCGAATTGCACAAGCACACACACACACACACACACACACACACACACACACACACACACACACACACACACACACACACACACACACACACACACACACACACACAGTATTACACACACATACACGTGTGGCAAAAACGCACACACGCTTGTGTGCGCAGTCACACACACATCAACCACCGCCCCACTGCGTGACAACCCCTCTCTTGGCTCGCTAATAATCACAGAGCAGGGGTACAGTAAAAACACACATGGTTTTCTGCGTCGGTCTCTGTGAGCGCGCTTTTGAGCGAGTGTGCGTACGTGTGTTCCGCAAGGGTGCGTTCCCTCACAGAAATGTGTGTATGTGTGTGTGTTTCCACTTGGGGCATCAAACCACAGTCTTTCTCCTGTTTTGTCGGGGTGTTTTCTCTTCTCTTTCTCCGGGTTTTTCGGGGCATACGCCGTTCCACCCAGCCAGCTGCTGATGTTTTTCCAAGGCTGCGCTCTCGCAGAGATCTGGCCGCGGTTGACCTCCGCCCCGGCCTCGCTGTCCAGTCAGGGCTGGCGCTGTGCTCCTCCTGGCCGCCGGGGTCTATGGAGCTCCTATGCTCACCTGGGCCTCCAGCTTGGACGGCGGCGCTAACGTAAACACGTCGGAACGTGACTGCTCACCGTTTGGCTAAACCCGCCGGTTTGACTGGATCCAGCTCAGTAGACTTCCATTTGGCCAGCGCGATATTGTTTTATCATTATGCTGCACACACTAAAACGCAACGCCACATTTGCAAACTGCCCCCCGCCCTCAACCCCCCCCCCCCCCCCAAAAAAAGCTCTCGTAACAATATTTTCTCAGCTCAACAGTGCACCTACAGTACAGTTTGTGAAGCCATGTTTCCATTTGGCAAGCCGGGCCTCAGGCCCCTCCCTGTACTGGAGGAATATCACACACACTTACACGATCACGAACACACACACACACACACACACACACGCACGCACGCACGCACGCACGCACGCACGCACGCACGCACGCACACACACACACACACACCAACACACACCGCAGGCCTGGCTCTTAACACAGTAGTTCTGATGTCTAATGTGGAGCCATTAGACCACTTTAAACACATTCCCCGTGTTACAGACTGCCTGTGCTGCCACTTCAGGGCACACACACTCCCTCTGTTCCAACACTCACATAGCCACGTAGACACACGGGCACACACACACACACACACACACACACACACACACACAAGATTCCACAAACAAACAGTCTATGCATTCAAAGGTAGCAAAGAACGCACATTAATTTGTATACTTCAACACCCACACACACACACACACACACACACACACACACACAGATGTGCACATAACTGACACAAGACTCACATAGCAAGAGCAGACAAATAAATATGCATAAACACACTCACCTTACACCCACACACACACACACACACACACACACACACACACACACACACACACACACACACACACACACACACACACCATTAGCTGTGTTTAAACGACCTTTTCCTGGTGCAGTGTGCTGGCTGCCCTGGGTCCGCCTGGAGCCTCTGGGTGATTTGTCAGAGCCATGCAGAGCGAGTACCCCGAACGTTTGCTTTGGGTTCCAGAGGGACACACTCTGAGACCCCCGAATTCCTGTCCAAGGTTTGCACTCTGCTCCACACTCTGTACCCCGCTCCTGATGTATAGAACACACACACACACACACACACACACACACACACACACACACACACACACACACACACACACACACACACACACATTGCGGCCATTGTTAGGGGCTTAGGGAGAGTTCGACTTCTACACCCTTTCAGTGAGACCCCCCCAAAATGGCTGCATGACAGTTTTATCTTCGAGGCCAACGCTGGAACCGGAGTTGTTGCGCTCGTGTCGAGCGGCCTTGATTTGACTTGACAAACCTTGAAAAGCGCAGATTAAATGATTCCATTGCCATGTTAAAACAACACAACATCCATTAGGCATGGTGACGCTGGGGATATGGCTTCAATCAGTGCTGCTGGATCCACGGGGACGTTGGAGGTTGTGGGTCTCAGTTTCCACACCGTGACCCCTTCAAGGCAAGTCATTTCTCCCTAAGAACAGCCCCCCGCCCCCCTAACCCCCCAAATATTAGTCTGGACCGAGCTCCTCATAGCGGCACTACAATATTCTAAGCAATAATGCAAGGTTTAGGAAAGGAGGTAAAGGCACTGTTGGCCCCGAAACAATTCAGTCCGAATTAATCAGAAGTTAAACTTAATAATACTGTATTTAGATTAAATTGTACTTTAAGGTACATCTGAATCTCTCAGTTTTACTTATAGGCATGACAAATGTATCACCATGAAACGTCTCCGTTTTACTCACTACAAGGTGTGATTGCTCTGACCCAAGATAGTTTGCGCCTTTTCGGTCAAAAAGATGACTCCAGGACCTGCAAGTTAAGACCAATTAAAGAGGGGTTTTATTTATCTATCATCCTGTTCCTGCACCAACAAGATAATGAAAACATAAACACACTGTAAAAAATAGGCTATTATAGAACATAAAAAAGCAAAGACTGATAATATCAAATAAAATTGATGTAAAATATCAAAAGATATGAGCTTCCTTGGGAAGTACAAACGAGACCGGGCTTTTTTAAAACAAGTTTGCAATCAATAGTAAGACAATGATATTTACAGGACTTCAAAATCTTCTAATTACAATTTGATAGTTACCAACTTTCTTCCAAAATCCACAAAGCCCTCTTTGGTTTTGCTGATATTAAGTAGGTACTACATAACAGCAAATGGCTCCATGAGATTCTGATAGGCTGGTTATCCTGAGATATACAACAGTAGCATCAGCTGAACTTTTTTAGAGCGATTGTTTCCCATGCATACATTTGTCAGGACACTGAAGAGGAGCCCTATGAAGACATCAGTTGTACAGTGAAACATGGTTGCAGATGTGCCAATTATTAGCCACTAAAAGGAAGCTTTGTCTCCTGGTCTCTGCCAAAGCCTCACTTTCCTGTTTCATATTCAGAGTCTCAGGCTATGCTGGATGTACGTTAGTGCTCATGCCTGCCACACCACAAGAGACCTTTTTTCCCTTTTCATTCTGTCTGACAAGATACGAAGATGATACTGTTTTGAGGCCATCAATGACACAATGTCAAAGACCAACAGGCTGGAACCTGTTATAGTATTAACTTAAGAATGTATGCAAACGTTTCTCACGATTTATTGGCTGATTTAGAACACTTAATTTCCCTTTGGATCACTCGGTTTATGTATTATAACTATGCAGCTAATTTATGCCTAAATTGGTCCTGTCTCAACAACCAGTAATGAGTTAGCCTATAGGTTTCCTCTAGTTTGTATGAATACTGCCACCCAATGGATACTCTACAAATGAACAATATTAATTTGAAAAAACTTTAGCAAAATAAGCGAATATTTTGCAGTGTTTACATTGCCCGAAACAAGTAAATAATAAGCAGAATATCCTACGGAAGTTATTTATGATTCTTATTGAGCCACCTCTGGTCTAAGATCAGTGCCTCAACACTAGAAAATGCTCAGAGGGCGCGGCAGGCATCTTAGCCAATAGAATTTGGCCTTACCCGGAACCGCTAAAAAAGAGGGAAGTTTAGTTTGTTTACAACGTAAGAGTGAACCTAGAAAGCAAACTTGCAAAATTGTATACTTCGAACTAAACACCTTTAATGAGTTATATTATATCTAGCTAGTTTTCACTTAGAAATCATATAATGCAACTATAGTGGCTGCAAGCATTTTATCCTGCTAAGAAGAGACGAAGAAAAAGGTGATGGACTGCCCTCATTGTAAGTGTTGCCGCTGTATATTAACTGCCTGTTGGGGCTGAATTAAAGTTAAGCTACTGGTTTGCAAACTTTTTCCTGGAACACTGCTAAGTGTTTAAACATTTAAATTAGCTTACAAGCTAGACCTACACTGAGCTAACGGTAGTGGCATGCAATCGTATCGATAATAAGGGTCATAACACCTTTAGTCGACAGACATTAGCCTAGATGTTTAGTTATTTAAACAGTACTTTCCATTAATGTGAATGTTGTAGTATCTACCTATCGGGCAGTTATTTTTACTTTGCCTTTGTGTACGTTCAAGAGCTGAAAATACTGGCATCGTGTGGTATGTGATATGTATTGCATGTTTTGTGTTGTGGCTGCTAACAATGTTTACCTCCAAATGGTGTGTTTTGTTGCCAGTCTCCAAAGTGTTTTCATTCAGTTTAAAGAAGTAAGACATTTCCATCATCGTCTGCACGGCTAAACTTTTGTAAAAAATCATCACACATTATCTGAAAACCAACATAAGAAAACTAACTCTCCCGTTGCGGTTTCTCTGATTATTCGATATTTCTCTGTTACCGTTATTTTAACCAATTTAATTGATAGGCTAAATAAATATGTTTCCGGATTTACACTGAGGTAATTTCAACAAGTTCCTTGATAAAAAAAAAAACAGCAGAAGATTGGAGAAGGGATTCTGGACTTATTTGATTATTCTGAAAATAAGGTCAACACATCATAATTTGAACTGTCCCCTACCCAAAGTCCACAAGGTCTGCTTCAAAAATCTTCAAAAATAATATTTGCCCAGTCACATCTCGTTCCTGCACCAAAACCGTGATTGCCAACACTTGCGCGTGTGTGTGTGTGTGTGTGTGTGCGCGCGCGCGCGCGCGCGCGCGTGTGTGTTTCTTCTTGCGGAGGACTTGTCGGGTATTTGAAATATGTTCCACCTCTGGTGTACTGAACGCTGTGCTCCGATTTCAAGTCCACAAGACACGTTTGTTCCTAATTTGGTTTCAACATTTTTGTTTTGTTTTTGCTGCTGCTAAAAAGAGTAATTATATATTCACGTCGGTGAGCCATAGGGGCTTTCCAGCAGCGAGGATGGCAAGACATTAAACAAGTGGCCTGTAACGAGGGGATCGTAAAACACAACCCTGTGGTGTCCCTCACAGACCTGTCATTATGGCTCCAAACACACACACACACACACACACACACACACACACACACACCATTCAGCAGCTCCTGACACACGCCTGCCTGATGTTCTCAGGCTATAAGCACACACACACACACATGCACCGTTTTCTTCACACTGTCATAAAAGGGGAAGAATGCGCTGGTTATTTCTCAGTGGGGCTTGATGAGAGTGAGAGTTAAACTGGAGACTGCCGGCCCGTCCTGGGCCTGTGAGTTAGCCTACGCTGGGGTCTGTTCATAAACACCAATGAATCTGTGCCTTTTCCCCCGGTCCGTTATAGAGGACAAACGACCGGCGATGTCACGCTCCACCGCCCTGCTGGGCCACACATCTCACTCTGCTCCCCACCACCACCACCACCATGACAGCCTCTCTCGTTGTCTCTGTGTGTTTCCCAGGACCCACACCCGGCACCTCTATTATGTCCCAGCCCCAGGCCCAGCTCCAGCCCCAGCCCGAGACCCAGCCAGACGCCCCGGTGGCGCCCCACGAGGGGCAGTTCTGGCTGGGGAAAGCGGTAGAGTGGGTCCAGGCTGACGACCAGGACGCCCAGAGAGACACCTGCTTCCACCTGGGAAGACTCCAGGCCTTCCTTCAGCGCCTGGTTACACACATGCACACCATAGTAAGTCAGCGGCACGCTATATAGCAAGAGGGGGGGGCAAAAAAATAAATAAATGTATTTTGTTGGTGTTTTTCCTTCAGAGACTTTGGAGAGGCCACACATTGCTCCAGTCTCCGGCCACTTCACGGGGTAGTGTTCCGACTCGAGGTCTCATTCAGCCAATTAGGCCACTTAGCTGGTTAATTAATGATCAACTGTAATACGGGTTGGTGGATTAGACGCTAAGCTACATTCAAAACAGTCGGGCCTCGCATGCATGCTCAAATACACTCACACACACACACACACACACACACACACACTTCCCATCTCCGGTAAGGGGTGTTTACAGTTTGAGCGGAGCGCTGCGAGGCTGTGGGGCGCTACGGTAACAGAGGCTGCTCTGTGGAGTGGAGGCGCTGCGCGTTGAGCTGGCTGTGCAGCCATGTTGAGTTAGCCTGCTAATAGCTGCCAGGGGAGCGCCAGCGCTAACCTAATGTATCCCTCCATCAAGTCCAGCCAATGTGGGGAGGGGACTCCGGAGGCTATGGGAGGGGGCGGACGTCCCCCCCCGTCTCTCTCTGCCTCTCCCCTGCGCTCTATGACTGACTGACTGGCTGGCTGACTGACTGGCTGGCTGACTGACTGGCTGGCTGACTGTTACTCACTGCCTCACATTTCTTTCTCACTCTATAGGAGTGATTTATTGGGGTGACTTGGTTTGTTTTAACTTACCATTAGCTTGCGTGCTGCTCTAGCCATGTGCAATAGTTCCCCCTCTCCCCCCCTCTCTCTGCTGGCACCAGGCAGGGTGTATGTCAGCCAGGGGCGACAGCATCTGCAGCGTGATGGGAGGCAGAGTGAGGGAACCAGAGAAAAGCCTTAATTGGATCCAAATCCCTTTTCCCGGCACTGGCCTCGTAAATGAGTGGCTGAATCAAATTCAACAGCGTCCCGTTTGCCTTTATCGTGGTTTATGCCGGGGGAGGAAGAATATTCCAATTAATATCAATTCCCTGGTTTATGTAGGATTATGACTCGTGGAGGCTCTGTGTTTAAGCACACGCTGGATTGTGTGTGTGTGTGTGTGTGTGTGTGTGTGTGTTTGTGTTATCTTGAGCGTGACTGTGTTCTTCACCCTGATACTTCTGTTTTCTCTCCTAGCTGAGTTCTCATCTAACACCGTAGTCTTTGGCGTGTACTTGTGGTTGTGTGTGTGTGTGTGTGTGTGTGTGTGTGTGTGTGTGTGTGTGTGTGTGTGTGTGTGTGTGTGTGTGTGTGTGTGTGTGTGTGTGTTCGTTCGTTCCTCTCATTCCTCTGACTATCGTCCAAGCTGTGTCCGTCGCTGTGTCCCGCGTGTCTCTGGAGGTCGGAGTGGATCCTCCCAGCCCATAGGCCCAGCGGACGGGCTTATGTCTGTCTGGCCAACGATGACACACTCTGGCAGACGTCCTCCCCGTTAATCTCTCCCATTAACTCCCTGTGGCCCGCACATAATCAGTCACTTCTGTCCCAGCGGTCTGCCTCGAATAAAGAGCACGTAAAGGCTTTTCCTGCTTTTTTTGTGAGCGACTGTGTTAGTGTCCAGACAATGCCTTTGATGTGAGTTGAAAGCTGAAAACTCTGGCAGACAATGACAGATAGACACATTTATATTCTCTCTCTCCTCGTGCCATGGCTCCCTCTCACAGCTAAGCCCACACCCAAGTGTTCAATAGCCACAAAGAGACGCTCGATTCGAAACGAACATTCCTGTTGGGTTGTGTGATGCACACACGCACACACACACACACACGCACACACACACACCCTCACACACACACACACACCGTGCAAGACCATATGGAGAGGCGCGGTCGGCGGCTTGCCATCCGATTCCCTTATTATTCCTGATCTCCTTCCCTCTCCGGTGGTAGTGATTCCTCAGTCACTTGTCCCGTGGTCTCTGTCCATTGTTTCCTTCCTCCTTTCCTTCCGTCCCTCGGTCATCCATTCCTAAATTCATCCCTCCATCCCTGGTTTGTTTTGCTGACCCGGTTCAGCAGTGTTAACAGACAAGACACCACCACCAGACATGGTATAGAAGGCCTGTTGTAGGCCTGCTCCCCCTGGGGGTCCTCCACCACAGCGCCCCCTGCTGTTTGACTAGTGGCAGTGAGGCCGTCGGAGCCCACAGAGCAGCGCAGCACACGGCTTCAATTAAAAGGGACATCTGGACGTCTGTGGCGGGCCCTGTGGCTTTGCTCGCCCGCACCTAGGCTCCCATTGCAACCCCCCCCCACACCCACAACCCCACTCCGTGCCCCCCGGCTGCTCTGCACCTTTTAATAGGCGTGGGGTGAAACGTATCAAAACCGCCTTGTTGTTTTGTTTAGCGGAATTTGCTTTGCCTGCATACTGTACACACACGCACGCACGCACGCACACACACACACACACACACACACGCTGCTTCCCTCCTCTCTCACACACACCGTGCAGACCCCACTTGTAAACCACAAGCAGAGCCGGGGCCGTCCGTTGGTACGCAGTCTGTTTTCTGTAGCTCTCACCGCCCTCCTCTCGACGTGAGCCCCGACGTGTCGGAAAACCCTGGGAGAAGTCAGGTGGAGTAGGAGCCGTAAACCGTACGGCCATAGGGTGTGTGTGTGTGCCTGTGTGTGTGTGTGTGATATGATGAGGTAAAGAAAAAGAAAGACCTCCATTTTCATTCATAGCAGCTTGCGTTGATTAACCTGGAGAGCTAGGCCCAGTAATTGCGGTTCACTCTGTGTTTGACATTTAACATGAAACATTCTGATGATGATTGAATCGACTGTATCAGTGTGTGTGTGTGTGTGTGTGTGTGTGTGTGTGTGTGTGTGTGCGTGTGTGTGTCTCCCCTCAGAGCTCCACCACAGAGGCCATGAAGAGGCTGCCCTTCCTGGGTCAGTTCCTGGGCCGCCTCTGCTGGAACCGCTACGTCACGGCCCACGGTCAGTCAGTCTAGCCCCCACCACACCACCACACCACCACCACCCTCCACGGTCTGACACGCTGACCTGTCCCCCTCTCCCGTCTCTCCCCGTGTGCGTAGCCGAGTGCCGGGGGCTGCTGCTGCAGAGCCTGTGGAGCCTCCACACGGAGGAGCCAGCCACCAGGGTGGAGAGGAAGGCCAACCAGTGGGTCCGGGTAGGAGCACCACCACCACCACCACCATCCATCACAGAGCACCAGGGTCTTTAGTTAGGAGAGCGAGATCCACGGCGGGGCCCCTGGGCTGCGGTTTTCCCAGGACCCCCAGTTCTGTGGCGTTTTTCATTTATTCCCCGTCCGGGAAGTCCCTTCCCTTTTAAAGGCAGTCATGTTTTTATATATGTACACTTTGCTCCTTCGGTCTGGGCTAGTACGTGTAGAGATGAGGCTTCTAAATGAATCCACTCAAAAGCATGTTTCTTTTGGCTTCGCCTCCGCTTATCCAAGTGATTTTTCACCCACTTTTTTTCTCTATGGTGTCTTTTGTCAGTTTGCTCACCCTTTTTCTCTCTCTCTCCTACCCTTCGGTGATGAATGCTTGATTCGGGCTTGATTGGGTTTCTGAGTTAGTCAAGCCTCCTGCGGTCTTCACAGTAAAACGTGTTTTGAAAAGCAAACGAACACTTTTTTTTTTTTAAGGGGGCACGTTCTCACTCACGGAACAGATGGAAGGCCGAGTTTTTGCGTTGGGGTGACTTGATCCCCCTTTCTGTCACAAAAAGTATAGTTTTAAGAGGCACTGAATGGGGAGAGCGAAGACAAAAAAAGGAGAGAGGAGAGAAGGGAGAGAAGAAAGGGTTCGAGGGTTTTCAACTTTCCCCGGGTTCACACAGATGGCTTACCATAAACAATACGGAACCGTCACATTTTTGCCAGATTAACTATGTGTGTATGTGTATTCTTTTGATTAATTTTTCATCTAATAAAACGTCTCGCTAATTAAAGCAGGGCTTTTAAAGTAAACCTTGAATTTTCCAGATGTGTTTTGACCTATTAAAAGGGGAAGTGGTGTGTGTGTGTGTGTGTGTGTGTGTGTGTGTGTGTGTGTGTGTGTGTGTGTGTGTGTGTGTGTGTGTGTGTGTGTGTGTGTGTGTGTGTGTGTGTGTGTGTGTGTGTGTGTGTGTGTGTGTGTGTGTGTGTGTGTGTTTTCGTTCCCCATTTGACGGCTGAGAAAGCAGTTCAAAGGGTGTGCTTTTGAAGGGACGTACATAACTTCTCTCTGTGATAGAGCTGAGGGCTTTGGTGGGCTGGTGTTTTGCCTTCGGCATGGCCTTGCACACTGTTGTGAAGCCCTCGCTGTGGACCTAGACGTGGTTCTGGTGCGCTCCTGCTCTCCATCCTGTACCTCTCCGTGACTCCTTAGAAGACTCCCCTCAAAGGAAACGGACAGGGAGCACCGGCAGACAGCCCATGCAGCGAGCAGAGCACTCATGTCTGGTTTCGGGCTGCACTGATGTTTGTCTGCCTTTCTGTGTGTGTGTGTGTGTGTGTGTGTGTGTGTGTGTGTGTGTGTGTGTGTGTGCGTGTGTGCGTGTGTGTGTGTGAGCGTGCGCCGCCTGTCGTGCAGTTCAGAGGGCCTGTTTTCTGTTAGTGTTGTGTCGGCTCTGTCTCTGTCTGCATTGTTTTCTCTGGGTGTCTATAATAGGCTGACTGACCCTAGTGTTAAGTCGGCCTCAGAGTCTACACCGACTTCTGCGTGTGTCTCTGTCTGTTATTGCTGGAATTCTAGACGTGCGTGCGAATGCGTGCATCCATGCTCACATGCACCCCTGTTCCTTTTTTTCACATGTCTACTTTGGATCTGCGTGTGTGGCGTCGTCCATCGCCCTCCTCTCCTCTGTCATTATGGAGAACGGGGAGAATCCCCAGCCCACTCTTCGTCTCCCGCTGTCCTCCTCCTCCTCCTGTCTCTGCCACATCACTGAGCGCTCTGGGCCTTTTGATGGGTGGCGGAGGCCACACAGCTGAGGGCAACACTCTGCTCCTTCTTCAGATCCCGTCCCCCTCTCTCGTCCTCTCTCCCACCCACATCCTGTGACCGGGCCATCAGGGGGGGGGGGGGGCCACAGGGACACACTCCGCAGGACACGGTTTGTTGAGGGGACGACATGGGAGCACGGAGGGAGCAGGGAGGTGCTGGCGGCTCTCCCTGTTCCATGCCTCGTTCCAGGAGAAGGGTCGACGCTCCGTGGGCCAGTCGGGGTTCAGTGAAAAGCCCCCCCCCCCTCGTGGTGGCCCGTGGACCGCTCCGCTACGTGACGCTGGCGCCTTTGCTTTTTGAGTGCCTCGGCCATCTTTCTGTCCTTTGATGTTCCTCCGCCCACCGCACTCCATGCTTTTCCGGCTGGTCGCCGTGGAGTTTGACCGTCGCAGGCTGTACTCCAGTCTTTTATGGGCTCGGGATGACTTCGATCATGGTCGGGGTAATTGTTAACGTCTGTCAAGGCGGCGCACACCAAAACCAGTTCCTTACTGCCGGGGCTGTTGTTGTTGTTGTTGTCGTTTTTTTAATAGTTTTTACATTTAGATTTATAAAGGGAGGTTTCTTTTATGCCACATTCACGTCTAAGAACGGCTTGACTTTTTTTAAGAAGCAAAAAAAAAGTTAATGATCTGCGTCAAGGAGTTATCCAACTACCTAGTTGTTTATCCATCTGACATCAAATGGACACCACAGCGTTGCTCGTTGACAGATTGATTTTTTTTTCTTCAAAGACCACTCCACAATTTTTTTTCCTGGCGCACTCAAGGCCTTCACCAACCACTCACTCCAATTATCTGTCTCTCTCTCTGTCTCTTTTTACGTCTTTCTGTCTCTCCCCCAGTTCTTTTCCTCCGGAGCAGGCCGTTCCGTTCCTGTCGTCCCCGGTCCCCTGCACAGCCAGGCCCTCCACCAGTGGGCTGAGGCTCACATGGAAGTGATTGGGGCTTGTTGTGAGAGGCAGTGTGGAGGGTAGACATGTTAGCGTGCTGTAGGGCCTGGCTGGGCGAAACCGCAGGGCCCGCCACCAGCACGGAGGCCTGGCTTCCTCCTCCCTCCCTTCCTCCCTCCCTCCCGCTCTGTCTTTTTCCACATGTTTCCTCTCCCCTCTTCCCCCCCTCTCCAGCCCCACATCTTGCGTTTTATCTCCCGTGCCTCCGCTAGAAAAAGGCGGTTGTTTTCTTCGGTTGCCCTCTCTGTATTTTTTGGGGGGGGGGGGCTTGTTTATTCCAGTCTTTCGGTGTTGTTTGACTGGCAGAAGCCGACCTCCTCTGTCAGATGTGGTGTGGAGCTCTGAGGCCAGGCCCGTGCCGGGGAGGGATGGGCAGGGAGCTCCTCTGTCAGGGTCTACATTGTATAGACACATGCCGAGTTTCAATCAGCCGACGTATGCTTGCATAGTTGGTTCCATAGTAAGTAAGAACCTTTCATGACAGATGTCAAACTGAAAAACGGTTGAAGAATAACCAAAGGGTGTTATGGGAAGACTCTTTTGGACTCCCGAGATCAAAAGGAGCGCCACATTCAGTTTTAAGAGGTTTCTCTTTTCACTCCCTTTTTCGTTCTCGATCTCCCTCTTTTTCCCCTTGTTTACCCACCTAGAATCAGCTGAGTTTATGAGTGTGTGTATATGTACGCGGCCCCTTCTGAAATATGCTTGTAAAAAAAAAAAAACACCGAGGCCTCTATGCCAGAAGAATGGCGATTATTTGAAGTGGCTCACATGTTGTCCATACAGTCTCCCCCGGTGTAACCCTGGGAGTGCCTCGCTCCTCTCTCTCATGTGGTTAGCCAACGTGGCACGGCGCCACGCGATGCAGAGCCTTCTAATTGGCTTTTGAAGCGGCGGGCCCCACGGCCCCGCGGAGGAGCCACTCCGAGCCCCACACAGAACCCCCGTGTTGCCTCTCTCTCTCTACCCGCAGAGCGTGCTGTGTCAGCTGGCCACGGAGGACGATGACGACGGCGGCGAGGACGGGAACGCCACGCGGGCCGTCGTCCGGCACCTGGGGCTGTCGCCGGCGCAGTACCACCTGAGAGTCCTTCGAGAGGTAGTGGATCGCTTCGACACGTCTGTGTGTGGGACTGTGTCTGTGTGTGTGTGTGTGTGTGTGTGTGTGTGTGTGTGTGTTTATGCCCTGTCCTCTGCCCCCCCCCCCGTGCAGATGGTGTCAGAGCTGGTAGCGGAGGTTGGTCAGACTTGTACCAGGCTGGACAATCAAAAGCAAGGGTAGCTATACAACACGTCATTAAAAAATGTTATGAAACTTTGACGTAATTGTATCTTGTACTTCAATATTTGATTCATCTCATGTGTCGCTTCAACCAATCGTATTCTCCTCTGGGGGCCGTGCCCACACGTCACAGGTGCTCTTGTGACAGGGTGCGTGCTGCGTCTGTCGCCTGCGTCCCCTTGGTCACATGTCCCGAGGCAGCCCCTCTCATTGGTGCACTGCTGCAAAGGCCCGCCACCTGTAACAGGGCAGCGTTGAGCCCGGACTTCCTGGATGCCGTGAGCTCTGCTTACTCCAGGTGAGTAGCAGCCCACCACCCAAACACTCGGTCCCCTCCAGTGACAGTAAATGACTCGGCGGCTTTGCACTAAGCAGCTGGAGACGGTCCGTGTTGTCCTTGGCGTTGCAGGAAGGAGCTGTGCCTGGAGGAGCAGGCGGTGGTGTCTCTGTGGTGCCATAGCCTGCCCTGCCTGGAGGGGGCAGCACTCAGCCTACTGGAGTCAGTGCTCACCCCCTCAGGGCCCATACCCGCCGACCTGGAGGACCAGATATCACGTTCGCTACTGGTGGGTATGCACACACACACACGCACGCACGCACGCACGCACGCACGCACGCACGCACGCGCGCGCGCGCGCACACACAGAGTAATGGACTCTCCCCAACCTGCTGAGTCAGTCATTTTGTAACCTTGTGTAACGCTGTCTCAAGCAGGACTCCAACTCGTTTTACAGTTACAGTACTTATACAGAGTAACAGTTCAGTGTGCAGCGGCAGGGTGAGCGTGACAGCCGGTTTGGATCATAGTGTGCGGGGGGACGCTTCTACTATCCCTGACGTTGATCCTGACTCTGACCTGGCTGTTGTAGGAACAGCTGAAACGTTCAACGGTTTTCGCCCGGTTCTCCGCTCGCCGACACGTTTTGTTGAGTTGGAAGACACCCGATGGGGAGACGGTCTGGGTGGTGTGTGCAGTACAGCGATCTTAGGACGGTGAAAGTGGTTCAGCGTGTAGAAGGCACACCGTGCTTGGCTGGTTGATCCACCCGGTCAGTTGTACTGAAGCGACACAAACCTTTACACCGGTTACATTTTTGTCGGTGGCGTTGCGACAGAAATGAGAGGAAACGCACGCTGGGAGAGACCCTAAACCCAATCCCCCACCCTAACCCCCTTAGGCCCGAGGTGAACACACACACTCACACACACAGGCCCTCTTTCATATCTGGGGGTTTAGGAGTGATGGTCTGCTTGCTCTGCGTCACCGAGTCAATCAGAGCACACACACTTGCAGCGTCTGCTGTCCGTGGCACAGCGGAGGGGAGATGGAAACCAACGGAAACGCTGCAGCAAAGCCGGCCTGATTACTGTCGACCCCCGCCCCCCACGTCTAGGGTTACCCCGCGTGGGTCGGTCAACAGGTAACTAGGGTACAGGGAGAGGGGTGTGGGGGTGGGGTGGGGCTCCGCGTGTTTACATCTCGCTAGCATGCCTCCATCTGTTTGTTTGCTCACTCAATCCATCTCCTGATTGGCCTGTCATTAGCACAGGGTTGGCTCGCGCACGCAAGACACACACACACACACACACACACACACACACACACACACACACACACACAGGCATACAGTCTCATGTGCAAGGCATTGTTTATAGAAGTTCATCATCTGGTTTGGGGGGGTGAGGCGTGTGGTAGGGTTTTGTTTGTTTAGATCTCAGATGTGTGTGTGTGTGTGTGTGTGGGTGAATATGGATGACGGGTGTATGAGCTAACTGGCTGGCCTCTTCCCTCTCTTCTCTCTGTCAGTTGTTTAAACCGCAATCAAAAATGGGAAATGTGGAATTAGGCTCACATTCCTGTTGTGTTCTCCACTTTCTCTCCAATCCAATGAAACGCCGGCCCAATAACAATAAACATGGACTTCCTGGGCCTGGCTGCCAACAACAGGATGTTTGCAGCGTGCTGTAATTGACCCGCCTTGAAGTGTTAGTGGAAGGTATGAAGGAGGACGCTCAAGAAGATCCATCTGTTTCCACTGGGGGAGATCAAGATGGGCACATACAGTCTCTCTCTCTCTCTCTCTCTCTCTCTCTCTCTCTCTCTCTCTCTCTCTCTCTCTCTCTCTTTTTCTCTCTCTATCTCTATCTCTCTCTCCCTCAAACCCTTTGACGTGGCTCCGGGACCGTCACATTTGATCCCTTGCTTTCGGAGCGGTGGGGGAGAGAGAGGGGGGGGTAAGCCTCCGGAGAGGCACTCTGTCTCTGATGGCGTGTCGGCAGGAAGGGCCCGAGAGAGAGAGAGAGAGAGAGAGGTTGGAGACGGGCCACGTCCGACGGGAGCGATCCAGGCGAGTAACGACCGGAGACCCACACCGGAGGGCGCTGTTCACCCCGGACCCTCTCCTCTGTGAGGCCCAACACGAGTCGGCACAGAACTGGAAGGCCACAACGTTTTAGTCGAGTCTCCAACCTCTCTGGTAGCGCCCGACTTTTTGGTCCTGCGGCGGTAGGTGCACGGTAGACTCCCTCTCTTCCCCCTGAAACCCTGAACCTCTTCCTCTCTAGGACCCAGACCCTCAGGCGTCCCACCCTCCAGAAGGGAGGCGACAGCCTGCGGGACCGGGGGCGCCTTGCCTCTCCACTTTCCCTTCCTCCCCCGGGCGCAGGCGACAGGGCGAGGGGCCCCCGGCGCGGTAACCAAGCCCGTCCCGGGGCCCCGCGAGAACGTCCACCGCGGCCGCGGAGCCAGAGGAGGGAGGCACGCATGTACGGCGCAGCTGTCGAATGTTTTCGCACGGGGCGCTTGAGAATGTGTTAAATCTAAACCACATGACGGTGCGAAGAGGAGGAGGGAGGAAGGGAGTATTAAGAGGAGATGAGAGGGAGAGAGGGAGGGGAGAGAGAGAGAGAGAGAGAGAGAGAGAGAGAGAGAGAAGGTGAGTGATACACTAATGGGGAGATGTGGTGTGAGAAAACGGCAGGGCGCAGGGTGTCAGGGAGGAGTGCTTCAACAGCGACCCCTACGGGTGGAGGATGTCCTCAGGGCTGACACGGCGGCGCTGCACACGCTGGTGGGACTAGGGAGCACTGGTGAAGGAACAGGATGTGTTCTCAGCACATTCAAATACTAAATATACACAAGGCAAATGCATGAATGTGGGAGTGTTCACACACGGATGGGTCTCTGTTTCAGCCTACAGCCTGCGCCCAGCACTGCGCCATCTTCCTGTTAGTGAGTGACATCTTCAGGTGAGTGCCGGTGGTGGGGCAGGGGGGGGGGGGGGGCGGTTTGGTGCTAAACGTTTACCCCAGCGGTGCCTGTCCGGTGAGGTGGGTCGGTCATCTCTGTGTGTGTCCATTGTCAGGTCCATGGCGACGCAGGCGGAGGGGCACCAGGCTGTCCTCGCCCTCCTCCACACCTTCACCTGCTGCTTCCTCCGAGAGCTGAATGCCCTGCAGCCCCAGGTAAGACAGATGGACGGACAGACGGACAGACAGGCAGGCAGGCAGACGGTAAGGTAGGTAGGTAGACAGACGCGGACGGACGGACAGACGGGGAGACAGACAGACAGACAGACAGACAGACAGACGGGGAGGTAGACAGACAGACAGATGGGGAGGTAGAAAGACTGACACACAGAGAGGCAGACTGGAAGGTAGAAAGACTGATAGAGGGAGAGGCAGACACAGAGAGGTAGACAGACAGGCAGGCAGGTAGACAGACAGGCAGGCAGGTAGACATACAGGCAGGATGCAGACAGGCAGCCAGGCATGCATATAAGAGGTTGAGTGTAGAGACTTGGCGTCAGAGTACATGGTTAGCATATGACCTGATTTGACCTTCCTGTATCAGATCATGTCGCCCCTATTCTGGAGCACTCGTCAGTCGTCACGCCGCAGCTCCCTAGATAGGGATCAGCCTTGAAATCCGGGGCCTCCAGTTTCTCTCCGTCAACACAAAGGACAATGGAGATAGGTCACTGGGGCGTTTGAAATCTCGACTTAAGCATCATTAAACAGCCACTAAACTCGGCTAACTTGTTTTCTTTCTCACTGCGGTTTATATATGGCAGGCGGATTGGGTTTCGGTGTGTCGTCGTGCTACCCTTGTTCCACCACCAGATGGCAGTCTTACGGTGTCGGTTATCATGGTCACGTTGATGGCTTACGGCCCAATCTGATGTTTTTCTCCTGTGTTTCTCGTTTCAGAAGAGTTTGTCATTGAAGGCGTTCTTCCCACGCACACCTCAGAGCTTACTGGCTCCCCTGCTGACCCAGCCCTCAGGTTGTGTGTGTGTGTGTGTGTGTGTGTGTGTGTGTGTGTGTGTGTGTGTGTGTGTGTGTGTGTGTGTGTGTGTGTGTGTGTGTGTGTTTCTTTGTATGTGGGTGTGCACTACTGTATCGTCTATGCGCATGGATTGAAAACCCATTCATTCTGTAATGTAAACTGTCTGTACACACTGACCTAGTCAACGCATCCGAATTATCACCAGATAGAGCGCTAACAATATTAATGCAGTGTCTTCCATACAGGCGAGAGATGGCGTTCCAAATCAAACCCTATCAGCATCAGAGACTGTGATTAGCCTCTACCTCGTCCCGACATCTAGGATCCTCTCAGGCAAACAGTCAGCCCACCCCTCCACGTCAAATCAATTAGCCCCCGAGGCGTTAATCTGCTCAGCCGATGCTATTCAGTAGCAGGCGGCCGTGGGGCCCCCGTGGTCCGTGTAAGACAGAGCTCTGCGTGTCGTCCATACGTCTTAGTGAGAGGGCCCACTGTAGCCTGCTTATCAGTGTGTGTCCAGGCCGGCCCTCAGGCAGCCGTGATTGACATGAATAGGGCCATTTAGGGACAGGCTGGCTGGCTGCCTGCCAACCCCCAAGGTTAATTATGACCGTGTGTGTGAGTGTGTGTGTGTGTGTGTGTGCGTGTGGCGAGGCGGAGGAGGGGAGGGGAAGGGGGAGAGGATCTGACGTGATGGTACAGGGAACGGGAGAGCGTTTCGTTTGGTCTCTTAGCATGCGAACCGGCGTGAACCCCCCTCTGCTTAATCCCCCGTTCCGAAGAAATATTTTCCGATTCATCTCTCCACTGTGGCGTTGTCACCCTCGTGTTCGTTTTGTTTCGCTACTCAATGGCAGCCTGGTCCCTAAGTGGCACTGGTGCCTCACGCCAAATGTGCACCTTCACAAAAAGCGTCCCTGCCAATTCAGCGCGACGTCTTTAGCCTGGCATAGCCGCCCTTTTCACTGCGTCGGCGTGGCGCCTTGCAGGCCTGGTCCTCCTCACTACCCCCCCCTACTGTCAGGCATTTAAATCCTCGTGCTGGTCTGTCGGGACAGTACCCCCTGCTGAGCGTAGACAACGTTGCCACGTGAGTTATATGTATCAGAGCATCCATGTGGAATGGGAGAGCAGGTAGAGGGTTGTGTGCTGCCACCCAGGGTGCCCGTGTCAGGGTATGTGCCTCACCTCATGTTTCACATGCTAGCCAAAGCAAAACCAGACTGGGTCACGGCTAATGTACCAGGACGAGAAATATATGTTGCCGCCTACGACAAATGAACACCAGGTTTCGTACGATGCCGTCGTATCATTGCACCAAAGTGGAACATGGAAATGCTCTGTGTGTGATCGTGCTGTGTGAATGTGCGCGTGTCCTCAGAGATGCCTCAGGAGGCGTGGGCGGACCACCTGCACTGGCTCAGTGGCTCCCTGCAGAGCCTGACGGAGAAGGAGGAGGAGGAGGAGGAGGAGGAGGGGAGCACCAGGTAAGGGACAGACTAACTCCCCCAGCCCAGCCCTGTCCTGAGCCGTGCTGGGACGGCAGTGAGCGGCCCTCTCTCTCCCCAACCGACCCACTCACCACAGAGGAGTCTGGCGGAGAAAGAGCAACTTGGATATGAATAGGGGAACAAGCCTGGGGGAAAAAAGAGCGTGCAGGAGAAATTGAGGGAGGGAGGGCGGGCGGGCGCGGCGGGCGGGGCGGGCGGGCGGGCGTGTGTGTGTGCGGGGGCGTGTGTCGGAGGGTGGTCGGAAGAGCGAGAAGAAAGCTGCTGGTGGCTTGTGCACTCGGGGACAGGGGGAATCGAGGACGCAGATAAAGAGAGAAAGGAAGGAGAGATAAGAGGGAGGGAGGGAGAGAGAGAAAAAGAAAGAGTGAAGAGCGCTTGGTGGCCCGGCTCTGGGGACGTCTGACTTGCTGCCCTCCAGCTGCGGCTTTTAACAGGCCCCATTATCCCCACCGCTCCATTCCGGAACGCCAGGCGAAATTTCCATCCCGACGGAGCCAGCGGTGGGAAAGTAGTGTGTTTTTCGGGAAGTGTGGATGCAGCTGCCGGAGGGCTTCTGTTAAATTCTGGGAGCACAGGGGAGAGAGAGAGAGAGAGACAGACGGCTAATGGCGGAATTAAGGAAATCGTAGAAAGATCCTTATCCTCTGACTTCAAGCCTGGCCAGCTGTCTGCCCCTCATTCTCTCTCTCTCTCTGTCTCTCTCTCTCTGAGCGGCTGCTCCCACCGTTTTATCTAGGTCTTGTAAAGCACTATCTCTGCCTTACCACCGTCTCTCGTATTCAAACCGCTGAGGCTCCTAGTTGTCTCCTGGTGTCCGTGTGTATCTCCTATGGGTTTCAGTAAGGCCACTTCCTTCTGTCCTCCTCTGTTTCCGTTTTCCGACAAACAAGCACTGTCTCAAACTGTCTTGCAGGTTCAAGCTAACTTTCTCCTGCCTAACTCTGCCGCTGTGTTTGGTCCTCCCGTCCTGCAGGGGTCACCGTGCCGTCTTTGAGGTGTGGTTCCTGCTGCTGCGCTGTGGTCACTGGGTGGACGTGGCCGGCCAGCTGCTGGCCTCCGCCCGACCGGACAGCTGTGGGGCCCTGCTGTGGCTCATCACGTTCTACCACCACCCCACCAACAGGGGGCACCAAAGAGCTCTGCGGCTGGTGGGTTCTACTGGACATAGACACAGAATCTAGAATCTATGTATAAATTCTCTGTCCCTGCTGGGGTGTCTGACTGGGCGATGAATAATGTACTGGAGGATCAATAATGGATGCCCTCTCTCCAGGTGAGACGAGGGGGGGAAAGTGGGGTAGACGGTATTGATCCCTGTGTCTGTCGGCTGTCTCCTGTCTGCCTGCCTACCCTCTGCATGTACCGGTTAAAAGCCAAATGTCTCGGTGTGCTGTGTGTAGTCAATGTGATGCAATACGAATGTCTGTTTATCTTATCTAAAACCCTGTAGGTGATTATAAACTATATATTACGTTTTCTATTGAAGGTGGCAGCTGGAGAACTTTGGGACAGCCTCAGACCTCATTTCCTGGACTCGGCTCCTCCCCTTCCCGTCAACCGCCTCGAGCGGTTGGTTGGGCTTCTGACGGCCCGCCCTCCACAGCCAGCCCCGGCGCAGCTATTGGTCCTCCGCCTCCTTGTTGACTTTGCGGTTTTCTCCCTGGGGCCCCTGAGTGACGCGAGGGAGACGGTGCGCACGGTAAGGAGACGTTGAACCGCGGCGACACCCTGGCTGTGTGCGGACCGAACGGACGCTCCACGCAAACTCGGCCTCCGTTTTCCTAATGGAGCCTCCTCGCGGCCCGGCGCGGGGCTCGTTAAATCTGAGCGCGTTGTTCCTCTGTGTTGCAGGTGGCGGAGCGGTCTGGTTTGGCTCGTGAAGCCCTGTGTGTCCTGAGCGCCGTGGAGCTGAGACTAAACAGAGGGGGCCCCTGGTCCAGAGCGCAGGCCAGGGTCGGGGCTCTTCAGGACACGCTCACAGACACACACACACACACGGCCCCCCGCCCAGCGCAAACACACCCTGACTTTTCCCCTCTCCCCTTCCTCTGAGAGGTCCCTGGGTTCACATGCAGGCAGGATGATTCAAGGTGTTTTCGCAGGCGAGACGCCAAACACTCGTTAGGCTGGCAACGCAGACGACAAGGCACGCAGTGTGACGCCACGTCAGAACACACGCCGGGGGGATACGCGACGGCTCACACACACTGAGTAAAGGACCCACAAGGACGCTTCCACGGTGACACAATGGACTGCTAGGAGGCAGCAGCTCGTAAAACGTGTCCAAACCCTCCCACTCGTATAACACTCACTACACACACATTCCTCATGCTGCTCACACACACACAAACACACAGCCATCTGGGAGAAATAAAGGCTACAGCATCTGTTTTTATATCTCATGTTTATGTTAAAGTCATTTCCTTATACACGGAAAGTGCATCGAGAATACGGGAGTGTAAACAATGGGAAGGGAACAAAGGAGATTCATTCAAAGGCTTGTGGATGGAAAATGGAAACTACCTTGGTGCGTCTTGCATCACAAATGTCTTAGATATAATTCCTTAACACAAAAATCCTTGGACCACTTCGGAAAAGGTACTTTTTATTTGAAGATTTGACACAATTCAATCAGACAGTATCTCGGTGGCCTAATAGAAAAATAACCGCAGTAGTATTTACACACTGTAATCACCACTCAACAGTTTAGTAACTGGAACCACATGATTTATAGTTTTCGTAATGCGCCGGCTGTTGACAACTCCTCGCGTGTCTATTTTTGAATGCAAAGGATTACATGGCAGACGAGGTCAGGAGTTATTTATGACAACATAACCTCCGGAGAGCATTTACAGTGTCAACTCCCAGACCAGCTGATGGCCTCCGCCTAAACTTACACGGCAGCTCTGGGTCGATCGTAGGTCGATGAGCACACACCCACTTGTTTGCTACCCCGAGATATACATTCCTGTTCTAAATACAGACATCGTTGTTACTGTGCTGTGTGTGTGTGAGTGTGTGTGTGTGTGTGAGACTACGGACGTCCACAAGTCACAGGGTGAAGCTCGTTTCACACAGACGTATCAAAGGGGAAGGAAGGCCATGGCAGAGAGCAGTCCACACCGGGTCCCTCTCTTCCTGTCTCGATGGTGTGTGTGTGTGTGTGTGTGTGTTGGTGGATCTCCACTTTGCAGACGCCTGCTGTGTCCTCGTGGTCCCTCGCGTCTCGGCGTCCTGTAAAATGAGGTCACACGGTCAGAGCCTGTTGCACGGTAAAGAAACCCAGAAGACGGCCCAGCAGGAGCAGCGGCGGACAGGGGCGGTGTAGGTCTTTGGCTGGGCGGCTGTGCGAGTGGGCCGGACACCTGTTCCTGCTGAACTGAGCCAGTGGGTTTATAGTACTGTTATCAGCTCAGTAGGCACAGGAGGCTGAGCCCAGGGCCCTGGCGACGGTCACACACCTGTTGGGAGGTTCGGGGGTTGTCGTAAAAAAAAACAGGAAAACATCTTTACATCTTTGCTGAAGCCACACTTCATTTATAGGCTAAAGAGTCGACATGTTGAAATCGTGTTATAAGAAAACAAACCCAAGTGAGGTAAAAACAGTGAGGTATAATTAAAGATTTTTTTCCCCCCGGATTTATTTTCGGAGTCTTTTCCCAAAGTTTCTTTGTCCTTTGATGTGCTGGGCTCCATTTCCCTGCCATTAGAGTGTAATAAATCACCTTTTCGATATAGGCTCTGATGGTAATTCCTCTCTTTTACAGGCCTTTGATAGTCATTACTCTTTTAACAGCCCCTAAATATAGGCCTTTACTGGCAGGCTCCACATGGCCCTCATTTCTAATTCACACATCTGTCCTCGCTTAGACGCCATTTTGTCTGAGCAAATGAAAGGCTACAGTGCCTGCCGGAATTCAGCGCTCCCGTCTGGACCGCAACTGCGTTTCATGTCCTGTTATGACCCGCTGTCACTGATAAGCTACAGTATCAGAATGATTCTGGCCTACAAAACAGAATATAACATGCCAAGTTCAAAACAGGGAACAGTTCAAAACTGAAAGGTGATGCTGAGACACATTTGTTGACTTTTGGTGTTTCCTGAAGGATAGCGTGTTGCAAAACAGCTTGCACCTCATAAGCAGTCATTAGTCATTTTAAAATGTAAATGAACGTCATACTAAGGCAAGGACTACTACAGATTGCTTTATCTCTAGAACGAAACTACAGGACTATGAAACCAATTTTTAAGGTATGTTAGGGTTGTCAATATCTCACATGATATGCCACTGACTAATCCGCAACAACAATAACCACTGTAGGTATTATAGTTCAGACACACCCAGAGTGCAATACAGGACGTGTTACGTATGACAAAAAAATTCCCCATCACACTTTGCATGTTTCTCCGGCAACACTCCAGGTTTCACTTTCCTTTCATGTTTGTAACAGTGCTGTAATGCATGGAGAGGGAAACACAGTCTGGGTGAACAGACTGTAACCTACCCACGATGTGATGGTCGACATGATTCAAAACAGACACGCACAGTCGATCTGAATTGTTCAATAGAAGTATCTTTGACTGCATCGCACAACCTTTTTCATAGCGGGCGTTCCGTGTGACAACTCTGAATCAATTCTTTTTAGGTTCAATGCCATTGTGGTCCTCTCAATAAGAGGTATATAATATAATACTTCCCCAGAGACCCGATCAGACAATTCCAATGGCAGGTGCCAAACAGTAAGCCCCCAGCCCCAGACTAAACTGCTGCTTTGATCTGATCTGCTTTGATACTTTCCCCTGTGATACTCAAGCAATAGTTCTCAAGCCGCCGTGTTGTTACTGACGAATTGAAAGTGAAAGTCTGGGAGACAGGATAATAGAAACCAAGTCACCCCATCGGAGGCAGGGCCACGAGCAGGTATAAAACCTGAACAGTCGTCAATTGCTTTCATAGCAATCAGCTTTCCAACCGCAACGCTAGGACAGCATTCCCACGGCTCTTTTGGGAAACTCTTTGAACGGCAACGGCAAGGTAAAACCTCGAGCAATCCGTCGAATGTGTTAGATTTGATTGTGTGATTATAAAAGTTATAAGTGATTATACTGTACAGGAAGGGTAAATAAAGGAACGCTTGTCCAAACCCCATTCCAGGAAACTCCTCTGAACAACATGCAGCTCATTATCAAAGGGATGAACGGAGACGACTACGTGATAGAGGAGGTGGAGCCTCACGCCACCACGGGCCACCTGAGGACCCTCATCCACGGGGTCTCTGGAGTGCCGGCGGCGGAGCAGCGCCTGACCGGCCCCGGTGGCCTCCTCCACGACGACTCCAAAGCCCTGAGTCACTGCGGCCTCCAGTCGGGATCCACGGTCGTCATGGTGCGCAACGCGCCTCCTCCTACCCCAGTCCAGCCGGCTCCGGTTCAGGTGTTCCTCAAAACCCACGAGGGCATTACCAAAACATATGAGGTCAGGCTGGATGAGACCGTAGCCCGCTTCAAACGAATGGTGGCGAACCGAGAAGGGGTGCCCAGCGACCAACAGCGGCTGATATTCAACGGAAAACAGCTGGAGGACCAGAGGAAACTCCAAGACTACGGCATCACGGCCCTCAGCACCGTCCACCAAACTCTGCGTCTGAGGAGCGGCTGAAGACCAGAAGACCAGGCCTTCCACCGTGTCTTTACGGAGAGCCACGGCAGAGTGACTCATCGTGATCAAGTCTTACTTTATTTATGTGTACTCCGATGTGACGATGGTTATGCAGGACAATCCCCAAAAATTAAGTTATATAATAAATAAAATCACTTTAAAGTTGAATCTCGTTCCATCGTTTTTGTTTATAAACTGAGAGGACAAAAGGAAAGGACACGTAGAACGAGAGGACGGCAACGCGCGGCGCACCGCTGAGGATGACGAGGGCGATGATGAGCAGCAGATTGCCGAGGGGCCCCCAGGGGCCCCCGTCAGCAGCGTGAGCAGGCGTGTGTCGGGCTCTTGTTAGGCAGCCAGGCAGCCTCCGAGGGGCCCCCGCACCACCCACTGGACCTCCACACTCCTCCATCAGCCAGCTCCGCCTGTCACCAGAGGACAGCACAGAGGAGACGGCGGTGGAGCGAGGTAGAGACACACAGAGAGAGAGAGAGAGAGAGAGCAGGAAGGTAATGTGGGGCCGACCGATAGCTGGAGAGATGTAGAGCAGTGAAGACATAAACGGTGTGAAAGCAAGGGAGACAGAGAACGACAGAACACCGCATGGGAGGATAAGCGCCGCTCGGGGGAGAGCTAGCACGGAGAGAGAGAGAGAAGTGGAAACATGCAGGGAAGGCAGAGAGAGAAAAATGCAGAGACAGAGGGGTTGGGAGAGAGAGGCAGGCAGGCAGAGAGACGGGCAGAGATGGAGAGAGACAAGCAGAGAGAGGCAGGCAGAGAGAGAGCAGGAGAGCAGAACAACAGGCAGGCTCATTAGCGGCGTGGCACAGCACATCAACCTGGTGACGGGGACACGGAGCGCCTTCCTCCCAGTGGAGCCCCAGCAAGCTCACGATGAGACACACACACACACACACACACACACAGGTATGTATAGGCGGGACTGAGGCAGGGATTCATCCAGCGTGTTCAGTGCCTCCCGTCACATACAAGTCGACTGATCTGTACAGAACGAGGCCGATGCATGTAAGGGGAGAAAACAGCGGGTGGAAATTTACTAGACACCCCCCCACACACACACACACGCACACACACACACACACACACACGAGGTGGCCTTTTTGTCTTGTTCTCTGGTTTTGTCATGCTCTCCTCAGGTGCAGAACTTAGCCACTGTGAACAAAGAGGAGATCAATCACTGTTCACCAATCAGCTAAGCTCTGCACCTGGCTGGAGAGAGGTCACGCCATGTTTCTGACCGATGAGCACGCACACACACACACACACACACACAGAGAGTTCAATGTGGCGTATTTTCTTCCGTGAACATCCCTCACTTAGAGCGGGGTCCTCACATCTTTTTGACTTGAGTTCCCGGGACGGGTGCGAGGTGGGGCCTCTGGTTGCCATAGCAGCCGGCCGGGTCTGGTCTGTGTGGTAATCCCTGGCAATGTGATTTTATCATAAGTCACAAATCAGCACGCCAGGAACCCTCACAGCCCAGACATGAAAGAACAGGACCCCCTCTCTCTCCACCTCTCTCCCTCCCTCCCTCTCTCCCTCCCTCCCTTCCTCCCTCCCTCGTCGATCCAACCCACCACAAACCCACGGAGTTTGAGAAATGAAAGGGCAGACTTGTGGATCCTGACTCGCTGTTTGCATCGCCCCTCTCTGCCTTCTCTCACTTCATCTCTCTCCCACCACTTCCCTCATCCCCCCATCCATTCTCTCTCTCTCTCTATGGCCCGGTATCACCCCCCCCCCCCCCGCTTTCTCCCACTCCCACCTTTCCACCCCTCTCCACTCCCCCCTCTCCTCCTCGCGCATCTTGCCACGCTCCGCTTCCCCGCCGATATGCCCCTCATTAAGCGGATCAGGAGGGATTCCAGAGGCATGTACGGAGGGAGCAGGGAGAGGGAGGGAGGCCAAGGAAAGAAAGGACCCCCCCCCTCCTCTCCTTTACAAACAGAGGAGAGAACGTTCCCTGACAGACATGTTTTCGCAAAAAAGAAATCCTCTCCTCCTCTTCTTTACTCTCCCTAATCCCACCACTTTGTGTGTGTGCGTGTGCGTGTGCGCGTGTGTGTGTTTCGCTGAACGGTGAGGCACTACCTCGGGGGAAGATGATGAGGAACCCGGGACACGGGCCAACAAGGCGGGGCCCGCTCAGCCAGTAAGCGGAGGGGCCAAACCAGCGGGCCCTTTCAGCAGAGTCACTTGTGGGCTCGGGGGGATCAGGCCCTGCCGGGGGAAAGGGGTCGAGGCGAAAGAGGCAGAGCCATCCAGCAAACTGGAGCCCACTCACATGAACTGGGCTCCTCAACTGTTACCATCTATTCACGTGGGAGACAGAGTGGAGAGAGAGTGTGGAGGAGGGGGGGGGGGGCGGGTGTTAAGTAGAAGCGTGTGTGTGTGTGTCTGTGTGTGTCCGCCTTCCTCAGAAGAAGCAATTTATCAGGTCCAAAGCAGACGCAGTCTGCGCCTGTAAAGCTCTGCCTCCGCTATACCAGGGCATAAAGCTGTCTCTGCGTGTGGCGGCGTGTGTGTTTTATTCCCGTTTCATTGTGCGTGTGTGTGTGTGTGTGTGTGTGTGTGTGTGTGTGTGTGTGTGGGTGTGTACATAAAAGGCGGTCTGGCGGTGGTTCGGTCACGTCTTGATGGAGGATGTATCCCAGGCGCTGGCGGGGGCTGTAACTCCGCCTGCAGGCTGCGGCGCCACCACTCACGGCCCCCCGGAGAAGCAGCAGCAACAGCCGCCCTCCACCCCCCCCTCCTCCAGCCCTTACCCACCACCACCCCCCTACACACACACAGCCCTGCAGCCAGCCATGGATCACCCTCTGGCATGGGCTTCAGCGTGTCCACACATCCACCTGGCTGGAAACCAAATCCGTTTTTTCAAGACTTGGGATATCGGGTCGAGGTCGACTCGTGATCAGCCCGAGAAGTTGGACTTTTACAGAGGGGTGAAAGGTCACTTTCAGGTTCAGGTCATGGAATAGCGCCTCTAGCCCCCAAACAAGACGCTCTGAAGAGCCCTTTCCTACTGCGGCTCCACTCCTTCCTCTCAACCCCTCTCCCTTTCCTCCTGGATCATAAATCCATCCACCTTTGGTTACCGAGGGAAGTAACAAATAAGAGCCTCACTGTTATTGGAAGTCTGAGACCCCAGTGAGTGACAGTGGTTTCGCAGGCAGGCTAGCCCGCCAGCACACACACACACACACACACACACACCAGGAATTTCAGGGTAAACAGTGTAAAAGCCAGTACAGTCTCCTTTCCTGAGCCTCTCTGAGAGCGCTCGCTAAAGCCGACCCCCCCCCTCCCCCTTGTCTCTCGCTCTCTACTTCCTCGCTGCTCGTTTGTTTGAGGAGCACATTCCCGAATTCCAGGCCCGGACAAACACATCCTGAACCGCGCTCCTGAGAGAGCGGCGAGAGCTCCCACACACACTGGCCCGGGGCCTGGAGGAATGTGCGGCCTAGGTGGCCATGACACTGGAAGGAGGTGGTGGACAGTGGGCTGGGGCAGGGCCCGGACAAAGCCTTCTTTTAGACCAGCCGTCTCTACACCAAGGCAGGAGGTGGGTGGCTTTTTGTTACGTGTTACTTCGACAACAACTGCCACAAAATAACGCAATGTTTTCATATTTCACCTCATTACTTGTCGTCCAAAACTAGTGATAAGCCATTTTCTGGCTCAAAACTGTGAAACCTGTGAAACTTCCGGACGTAAAAAAAAAACCAGCACTTACATCCTTTAAAGGACCATCTCTTCCACCACTCTGTGAGCTGATTGGTCCATCTCCTCCTGGACCAATGAGAGGCAGCGCTGAGCCAGAGCCTGCTGCACCGAGTCCTCTTGCACCATCAGCTCCCCGTACAGGTACACTCCCATCGCCTGCAACACACACACACACACACACACACACACACACACACACACACACACACACACACACACACACACACACACACACACACACACACACACACACACACACACACACACACACACACACACACGCGCGCCTCAGTGTACAGACTGCCTGCTTATTACCTCGCTCCTTTTACAAACAGGTCGTGTGAGTTGCCAGTGTGTTTCTACCTGGTGCTGGAGGAGGAAGTCTTCCACGTCTGCGTAGGCCTGCCGGTGTTTGTGTTTGACCACCAGCTCACACCAGCGGTGCCTCGCCTAGGGGACACACAGAAACACACACACACACACACACCTCCTGACTCAGCTCACTCAGTTCAACAGAAGATAACACCTACATTTAGGTCCAGACCACAGTATCCTGGGGTCTGTTCTAATGGGTATGTGTGTGTGTGGGGAGGGTGTGTATGTGTGTGTATGTGTGTGGTGGGGAGGGTGTGTGTGTGTGTGTGTGTGTGTGTGTGTGTGTGTGTTTGTGAGAGAAGATGCCTGGCTTTTCTCCAAGAGGATCAATAGGATCTCTGTTACCGCGGTGGCTGGGGAGATCAGAGGCTGGCTCTGTCCCCGCCTCACACATCATCCCTCATCAATCGCTGTGTGTGTGTGTGTGTGTGTGATCCGGACTGAAAAAATAACCCCCTCCATTTTTGCGCCACAGTTGCCGTGGCGGGACAGATCCTTTTATCACAATAGAGACGGATGTATGTACGTGTGTGTGTGTGTGTGTGTGTGTGTTTGTTGTTTTTCCCCCAGCCAGAAAACAGGAGTGAGCATCAGTGGTCTCTGAGCGCGGCCTTCACCTCGGCAGCACCTTGAAGAGGAGAACTGGCCACTCTCCGAGGTGGCCACTCTGGACCGACACCTCCACTCCATCCCCCCCCCCCCAATCTACTTACAATGTCTTCTACTTAACGCCAAGGCTGATAGGCAGTCTAAACATCCGGGTATTTTGTGTGATGAACACGTAAGGGGAAACACCCGCACACAGCCACCGCACACCAGTCCATCCAATGACAGGACAGGAAGAGGACGAGGTCATTTCCTTTCTTTGTCATTAATTAACTCTCATGACATCCCGCTCTTCTGAACGCAAGACAATGTCCCTTTATGGACCTGAGTGTGTGTTTGCGTATGGGTGTGTGTGTGTGTGTGTGGTTGTGTTTGTGGTTGTGTGTACGTGGGTGTGTGCCTGTGTGTGTAACCATGAATCCCAGGCCTTGCGGGTTCATGCTTGTGTGTGTGTGTGTGTGTGTATGTGTTGATAGCTAAGCGGTGTGTAACACGGGTTAGCATGCATGTATGTATGCGTGCCCTCTGGCCAGCCCCGGCCCGGCCCTGCCTGCTGGCCTGCCGAGCCCCAGCAGCTGGTTACTGTGCTGGGTTACATTCCTGGGGAGAGCCCTGGGGCAGAGCAGCTGCCTGGTGCCCCGCTTACCCCCAGACTACCCTCCCCGGGCCCCACTCTCTGATGGTGTGCATTTATTGCAGGGCACGCTCACACACAGTCTCTCTCACAAACAGACACGCACACACACACACACACACACACACACACATACTCTACACATAATCTAATGCAATATATCAAAGTAAGGTGGTTCATACTAATTCATTCATAGTCATGCGCGCATGCATCCATATAAAATGGTGCTGAAAACTTGAGACAACATCATAAACCAAACCAAACCAAACAATAACATAGTGTGCACAGCAAGGTAAACTAACCACACAGCAAGGTCAACTAACCACACAGCAAGGTAAACTAACCACACAGCAAGGTAAACTAACCACACAGCAAGGTAAACTAACCACACAGCAAGGTAAACTAACCACACAGCAAGGTAAACTAACCACACAGCAAGGTAAACTAACCACACAGCAAGGTAAACTAACCACACAGCAAGGTAAACTAACCACACAGCAATTCATGCTCACGGAACCACCATTGATAAAACATAAGATTGGGTGTAGCTCAGGTGAAATGAGCTCTGATGGCCATAGAAGAGTCTCTATTTATTTCTCTCTCTCTCTCTCTCTCTCTCTCTCTCTCTCTCTCTTCATGTTACCTCAGATCTGTCCTCCCCATGCTCTCTCGCCACATACGGGCCTGCCGGCGTCACATCACAGCTCCCAGGTCAGACACTGATTGTAGCGATTCCATCATGACCTCTCCTCCGCCTCCATACGCTGTGGCCTACAGTACAGGGGATTCATCCACTGCCTAGTGTGGACCAGGGCAGATCTAGGATCAGATCTAGCAGCTAGATAGGCTTCAAGAGCCCACAGCGGCACAATGTGTCCTGTGTGCTTGACCGACAGATGGCCTCGGCACGCACGCGCGCGCGCACACACACACACACACACACACACACACACACACACACACACACACACACACACACACACACACAGTCTCCCACATCACATGAGCCCCACATGAACGGAAGGGGACACAAGTCACGCACTCACACTTATGTATGCAGACACATGCTCCCCTCACACACTACGACCTGCTAAACACACACACACACACACACACACACACACACACACACACACACACACACACGCGCGCGCGCGCACACAAACTCACAGCCATTCGCATTTTTCCACACAATCGCTCCCTCTCTCTCTGGCTCTCTTTCGCACGCTACTCTTCACGCCACACTAAGCCACGCCGGCGGCCAGCCTGTGTGTTCTGACGGAGCGGGGGGATCTAATATCATCAGCCCTGAGCCCCTCAGCCCGCGCTGCTTCTAGGAGGGGGGGGGGGGGTGTCTAGCGCTAAGCATAACACTCCGTCCTCGTCCCGTCTGATGTCTGCACCCACTAAGGCCCCTTAGGGGGGAGGGCGGGGGGGGGGGGGGGGGCTGTCCTGCACTCGGCCAGACTCCTGTTTATCCCCGACTTCCAAACACAGTCTCCATCACTCCTCGGACGGGGAGTAAGGAAGGGAAAGAACCGTGTCGCCGACGGGGGGGGGAGAGGGGGGGGGGGCACGTTGGAAAATAAATGAGCGCATTAAGGTGGAGAGACGCATAGGTGATTAACCTCTTCTGAATGGGAATGCTGGCATTAGAAGCAGACCATTGGCTTTGGCTCGCCGTGCGCCCGCGTGTATGCGTGTGTGTGTGCGCGTGTGTGTAGCTGTATGTCTGGGCGAGTGTGCGAGCGCGTGTAATGGCCTTGGGTATTTTTAGAGTTTTTCCTGGAAATTGCAGATCAAAATCTCCTCTGGTCTGCCAGTCAAACCTGGCTATGGAAGCCTGGGAGGGACATTCTAAACGTGGACCCGGACATTAGGGCCAACCAATAATAATGGGAAAAAAAACATCCAGTGAAGAATGTCATCCCTTTCCGCACGGCTAGACTTGTATGGTAAAGATACTGTGTTCGGAGAAACCCTCCAGAATGCTGCGTGTTTAAAACTTGGCCTTGTGTTCAGAAGAGTCCGCCATTCCCTGGGCCCAGTTTAATTACCCCTAGCCAGACTCTGAGGTGGTGACACATGCTACATTTTGAATATGAACGTTCCAAATACCAGAGGAAAGTACTGTGCTCTATCTAATATACACGCCCTTCTGTGTAGGTAGCAAAGGGTTGGAAACGATCAGAGGCACATTTAAAAAGCCCTCAACAGACCCACTCATATAATTAATACGGCTTTGTAAAGAAAAGGAAAAATGTATCAAAACATTCTTTTCAAGACAAGGCATGTGCTAATGACTGGGCTTAACATTCTCAGTTTATGGACTTTTCCACATCTGTGCTCAAACACACACACACACACACACACACAAACACACACACACACACACTCCTGAACGTATTATCAGTACGGTAAGGCACCTAAGCCTACACATAAAAAAACGCAGGCACGCAGTTACACACAGAGACAAGCTCAGACAGTGGAAGAGAGACGGTCTCAGACAGACTAGCACGCGCACATAGAGAAACACTCTATAGTCTAAATCCCGTCATTGTGCCGTGTGTGTGGATCAGATAGTACAGTCCTTTATTTTGGAGTGCTTGATGAAAGATGAAAGCTTATAGTGGTCAGCTCAACATGCAACAGAACCAGGCCAGTACTTTGGTTATTCCATGGAGGGAGGGAAGAAATAACTTTTTCACCAAAGATCAAAAAGGAGGGACTTTTTTGTGTGTGTAAGTGTGTGTGTGTGTGTGTGTGTGTGTGTGTGTGTGTGTGTGCGTGTGTGTGGTCTTACCTCAGCGTCTTGGCTCGGAAGGTTGTAGGTTCTCTTTAGAGTTTGGAGGGATGGCACGCTCAGTTCTGCCTCCCCCAGGAGAAGCTCCAGTAGCAACACAAGCTGATCTGGGGTCAACTGTCAATCAAAAGCAGAGGTGTGGTCACGACGGATTCCTGATGGAATCTCCCACATTCACAGCAAACAAAAGCACCAAAGCATTTATGCAAATAGCAGTCAAATGAGCTGAATATTATTCGTATCCATCTCCTCTACAAATTCATAACGTTTACATATTTACATACATTTGCCAGCTCTGGCTGCATTTTAATAAAACCTAATCCATATTTGTGCGTCTCTGTAATTTTAACCAGCAGCCCATTATAAAGTAATGAAGCTGAATTTCCACGGTTATTAAAAACGACACTCCAACAAATCACAAGGAGCGTGTTTTTCTTAACGGAATTAGAACGCTGTCACAGGGAAATACTAGGGAGGGGCGGCTTTGGGGAATTGTTGGAGGGTTTGAAGCATAATGGTGAAGAGGGAGGTGGAGGAGGAAACCTGCAGAGACAGTGGGAAACCAAGTGGAAAGAAAGGAAGAAAGTAAAAGAAAAAAAACGACAAAACTCCCCACCTTGGGGAGAAGAAGCCTTCATCGAGCTCTGCTCAGCACAAAGACTCGCTACTAAGAAACAGAAACTCTGATTAGAGATCCTCTCCAAAGACTACGGCGCGGGAGGCTAACACAAAGACACACGTTTAGGAACCATTCAAATACGAGGTGCTCCTAATCCTTGCCCAGGGTGAAACCGAAAGCGACGTGCCTCCTGTCGGCAATGAAAGCACTGCTCCTCTCTGAGATGGGCGACTCAAGGAGGATCCGAGGAGCTCCAGAGGGACCGCCCGGCACTACACAAAGCTGTGCCCAGCCCTGCCTGCCTCTCCACTGGGCAAGCGCTCCTCTAACAGCCCCTTTACGGAACACAATTAAAGACAGAGGGCTCCGTCGAGGCCGACGCGCAAACGAAGAAGACGAGAGCGCGAGAGAAAGAGACGGAGAGACAGGCGGCGACCCACGGACAGTCAGAGTGGATCTCCAGTGCACACAGTGCTCCTCCGCCACATTTCCTCGTCACGGTGAGCTCGCTCGCTAGCACCTCATCTCTCCCGTGCGGCGCGTGCGCGCGGTCGTGTGCCCCCCAGCGCCCCTGAAACAGTCTCCGACTGTTCTCATGTGAGCGTCTCTCCTCACAGCACCAAGTCAGCCTTGGCTCTCCTCCACGCGCTGGGTCTGTGGCCAGGGGCCCACAGGGGGAGCCGCGGCCGGCAGACACTCCCTCAAACACAGGCGACGTCCTCTGAACAACACCCCCTCCACCCACTCACTTTCCCCCCCTCCCTCCCATCCCCCCTCCCTAATCCTCCATTTTGAGCGAGGTGCCCCCCCCACCCACCCCCGTGAACCCCTTCAACTCGGAGGGGGTCGGTCGGTCAGGATCTTGAAACGGGGAGAGGACGTCCAGGGCGATAAAACGCTCGGCTGCCCTCTCTCCCCGGGTTAGCTCCCTCCATACCCCACCAAGCAGCTAGCCAGCAGTGTCTCTCTGAGGCTCCAGGGAACGGCCCTGCACGGCCAGTCACATTCCACTGGGTTACAACTCACTGGGGTGGGCTCCGGTTTCTCACTCCGTGTGCGTGTGCGTGTGTGTGTGTGTGTGTATTACAATGACAGAGGAAAAAGGGTGAACACCCTTGCTGGGAAAGTCCCCTACTCATAGACCGGGCAGAGAGGGTGGCACGCACACACACGTACACACAAACACGTACACACACACACACACACACACACACACACACACACACACACACACACACACACACACACACACACACACACAGCAGCGTTTGATCTCATGACCCGGTCACAGCTCACTCAGACAATAGGCTCAATATGACTGGTGCTGAAAGAGAGGGAACCCTATCTGGCCCAGCCTGTCCCCCAGGCAGAGGAGTGCTGAGGTGATCTCCCTCTCCCTCCATCGCTCTCTCAGTCTCTGGAGAAACGGGCCCTGCCGTTCATCACTAGTATACGGACCAATGCTCCGTGTGCAATGGGCACACACACACACACACACACACACACACACACACACGGTAGGGGCCGGCTCTATATTGAGACTCGGCCCGGAGGACCTCGGGGGAAATATTCGGCTGAAATCTAAACAATCAATAATGTGTGTGTCCCACGCCCAGCGCACCCTGACCTCTCTCTCTCTCTCACACACACACACACACACACACACACACACACACACACACACACACACATACACGCACACACACACGTCACGGTGAGTGACTGACGGCAGCACAATGCCAGAGGAAACCGCTGACATGTTCGGCAAACACAGGAAATTAAGTTTGCTCCTAAATATACACTTAAAAAAACGTCGTCCCCCCGCCCTGTGTGAGCGTGTGTGTCTGGGAGGGTCTCGTGAAAAGGCCGGGGAGGCAGACACTCCGCCAGGCAGCGGTGGTGAAGGTCTCTACTGCGTGGGAGTGCTCCTCAGTCATCCAGGCCAGTACAGTTGTATAACAACAAGTTGAATGGAAGTCGTTTCGTCGTCTGTTGGGAGGCTGAATGCTGTGCCGTCCACACACACACACACACACACACACACACACACACACACACACACAGGTTTTTAGACATCAAAGGAGGTTTTCAGAGGGAGAGGATTGGACCGCTAACCTTAGCTCCTGGTCTGAAGGGCAACCTGACAAAGGCGGAGGCAGAGGGACGCTGAATAGCTTCTGATAGAGCTGGCATACCTTATTCACCAAGAGAGATAAAGATAGAGAGAGAGAGAGAGAGAGAGAGAGAGAGAGAGAGAGAGAGAGAGAGAGAGAGAGAGAGAGAGAGAGAGAGAGAGAGAGAGAGTGAGACAGAGTGAGTGAGAGTGTGCGAGAGAGAGAGAGAGAGAGAGAGAGAGAGAGAGAGAGAGAGTGAGAAAGACAGTGAGACAGAGAGAGAGAGAGAGGGAGAGCGAAAGAGAGAGGGAGAGAGAGTGAGAGAGAGCGAGAGGGAGAGAGACAGAGAGAGACATCCATCTACAGAAAAAAAAAGATCCACACGTCGGTTTCACTGCTTCCATCGTTTCTTCATTATTTCCATGGCAACGACACAAGGAAACGCTTTTCTAAAACCTGCGTGCGCGTGCATAAGCCTGTGTGTGTGTGTGTGTGTGTGTGTGTGTGTGTCGGTGGGAGTGACAGAGTGGCAAAGGGGAAGTAAAGGACTGCTGTCTGTTACGTTGACAGACGCGTGTCTTCGACGGCTCTGTGCCGCGATAACGCCTTTCCCCCTGACGGATCTCTTTATTTCAGAGGAGGGACACGCCCGCTCAGTCTGAGTCCGGGTCACTGCCCCCCCCCCCACCCACCCACTACTACTTCCAATAGATCCTGACCCTCCGACAAGGAGCCTGAGTTCACCTCGACTGTGCTCCTCACAACCCAGGCCAAGAAGTCGTGTCAGCAGGCAGACACGGAGGAGGAGGAGGAGGAGGAGGAGGAGGAGAAGGAGGAGGGGAGGAGGGCAGAGCGTGAGAGCGGAGGAGGAGTGGTTGGGCTATCTGGTCGTAAAAAGCAGAGGAGGGGAACGTGTGAAGACCACCCAGAGAGGAGAGAAAGGAGGTGCCTTCAGTGCTTTCCTTTCCTCTGTCCCTCTGTCCCTCTCCCCCTCCTTCTCTTCTCTCTCTCTCTCACTGTGTGTGTGTGTGTGTGTGTGTCAGCGCGCCCGTTCCGTCTCTCAGCATTACGGGGGAAGGAGACGTAGAATCACCGTGACATTATTAAACCAAACTGTGATGTCTGCGGGGCCATTCAAACGCGAGAGTGTGTGTGTGTGGGTGTGTGTGAGTGTGTGTGTGTGGGTGTGTGTGAGTGTGTGTGGCCATTCAATCGCTCGGCTGCTTTTATTCCTGTCTGACCGCAGGCTCATAAAAACAGTCCCTGGCACCAGCGGCTGAACGCCCCGGCCCACGCCACAGGTACTAGGGTTACACTCTCACTCCCCACTAACACCCGTCTCTCTCTGTCTGTCTC
>JAPMUY010005760.1:30000-32500 GCA_026901105.3 Galaxias olidus | reverse complement strand
GCCACCAGGGGGTGGAGCTAACACGACCATATTTGGAGGAGTGGGACGGTGAGGGGGGCGGAGTCGGGTCCAGACTGACGTGAAGGTAAACAACAGTGAGACTGCAGCAGCCATAACAGCTCCATAAGAACCGGAAAGGCTTTATTTCACGGATATAACACCAGCTCTGAACACACACACACACACACACGCACGCACACACACACACACACACACACACACACGCATGCAGAGACAGAGAACACTTGCAGACATATCAGAGAGGCAGTCATTAGGCCAGCTAGTCATCAGCGCTATAGGAACACCAACGAGAAGCTCCCCCAGTAATTAACCCCGCGGTTACCGCCAATGTTGTCATAACACTCCAGCAGGATGTTGCTGCGCTCGGTATGCCTCTAGCTTTTCCAGCACAACAATCCAACAGAGGACATTCAGCGTAGGTACGCCTAAACTGTCTGGCACCGTACTAAACCGTACCACCAGCCCTAAACCTGCCGCTGATCCCGCCCTGGTGAGGAGCAGCTCTTTGATCCGCCTAGTCCGACCCCCCCCCCCCCCCCCCCCCCCCCTCTCCCCTGCGTCTATAGTCACCGCTATCTCTCCCCTTCCACCAGTCATCCTACCTCCGCGTGCCACCCTCCATCTGAGAGCTCCTCTGGCCGTCCTCAGGCTAGCTAAGCGTGGTGCTGGGGCCCAGGACCCACGCCCACCAGACTGGAGGTCCCCCTACCGACCGGCCCCACACACAAACATGTCAAACCCCGCTGGCCCTATTGTTTTGCCAAGTCAGACGGTCCCGCCAGTTAGGAGAGATTTGTAAGCAGGGAGGGGTTGGGTGGGTGGTGTCTCCGTTGCCACGGCGACTGGTTAAAAGTGAGCTGCGCGTCGGGAGGCTGGACGGCCCGCTGCGGTGCGAGGTGTGAACGAGGTGATTGGATGACGAGGCGTCGCTGACTCACTGGGACCCGCGGGTCTAGTTTGCGGAGAACAGGCACTTACTGCAGTGATATAGAGAGATCCCTGGTCCCTGTCCTCCCTGCCCTTTGACTTAATGCATGTGTGTGTGTGTGTGTGTGTGTGTGTGTGTGTGTGTGTGTGTGTGTGTGCGTGCGTGTATGTGTGAGAAAGAGAGAGCGATCAGCATATTCTCCAAAAAACAACGCAAGGGGTAAGATTTAACGAGGGGCCGACAGAGATTCAACCATCCCTTTTTGGAGCGATAACACAGCGACCAGTAACCTATTCCATCCACACAGCAGAGCAGCATTCTGTGTGCTCTTTGTGGGGACCTACCGCGCTGGGCGGTCAGCCAGAGTCCCAGCACACCTTACCCCCGGCCCTACAGGGTTTCCTGGACCTATCGGCAGGGGGAGACGGAGCCTCTCATTATAAAAACCGCAGATGAAAATGAGAGCAAAATGAGGCCCATTACCAAGAGAGCGTGACTAATATCCCTCAGCAGACACACACACACACACACACACACGAACACACACACGAACACACACTTATAAACTGAAGCTAGCACACACACACATATTTGCAGTCGGGGGCTGCGCGCACACACACACACAAACACACACGCACTAAAGTACATAAAAGAGAGGAGGTAGGGAGGTAATAAAGTCTGGCTCTATTAAACCAACCCTGTACTGAGGCCTCTCTCTGTAGGGGGTGTCTGGAGTGTGTGGGAGTGGGTGTGTGTGTGTGTGTGTGTGTGTGTGTGTGTGTGTGTGTGTGTGTGTGTGTGTGTGTGTGTGTGTGTGTGTGGATGTGTGTGTGTGTGTCCCGACTTGTAATCATCTATGATGTCATTAGTGCAGAACAGAATCCTGGGCCGTCTCTATAGCCAGTCTGGTACTGGGCAGAACCTTCACCTCCACTCATCCATCCCTCCCTCCCTCCCTCCCTCCCTCCCTCCCTCCCTCCCTCCCTCCCTCCTTTCATCTATCTATCTCTCATGTCTCTTGTTCTCTCCTGTCCTGTTCCCCCCGTTGTGGAATTCTTAATAGTCCGTTCCTCCTGTACTCCCTCTCCTCTCTCAGGAATTGTCCTTTTCTGAACTCTTTCTGTTACTCCTCCTTTTAATGGCCGTCCCCCTCCCTTCCCCCTCTAACATGTTCGTCTCTCTCCTGTTTCTTTCACACTGTCACCCTCTGCTCTCCTCTGTTTCCTGAGCTGGTCTGCGGGGTGATTTACAGCTATGGGATGGGCTGGGCTGGAGCGAGGGAGGGCGGAGGAGAGGAGAGGAGGATGGGGCCGTGCAGCGTTTGAAGCACATGAAGGAGTAATATAAAATACACCTGGCACATCCAGGGGCTCCCTCCCTCTGTACACGGAAACAAAGAGAGTGGGGGGAGGGGAGGGCCGGGGGGCACGGGGGAGGAGAGGGGGGGAGGTGGAGGGGTCACCTCGTGTTTCCTTTCAGGATGGCTTTTATGGGGGGACTTCAAACGCTGACCGCACGCCCCCCCTCCCCCCCACACACACACACACACAC
>JAPMUY010005760.1:15000-22500 GCA_026901105.3 Galaxias olidus | reverse complement strand
CAAGTGGCTAGACACATTGACATCTGAAATGCTGCCTGGCCTCTTCCAACTATTTATGCAGTGGAATGTACATTCGACTCTCATAACCATGTCTACATACCTGAGACAGAATGAGTTGTCCTACAGTCTTTACCTGAGACAGTATGAGTTGTCCTACAGTCTTTACCTGAGACAGTGTGAGTTGTCCTACAGTCTTTACCTGAGACAGAATGAGTTGTCCTACAGTCTTTACCTGAGACAGAATGAGTTGTCCTACAGTCTTTACCTGAGACAGAATGAGTTGTCCTACAGTCTTTACCTGAGACAGAATGAGTTGTCCTACAGTCTTTACCTGAGACAGAATGAGTTGTCCTACAGTCTTTACCTGAGACAGAATGAGTTGTCCTACAGTCTTTACCTGAGACAGAATGAGTTGTCCGTGGTGTTTTCTCACAAACAGCCGAAAGAAGTCGAGAAAGCGTTGCTCTCCGACTTGACTAGCCAGGAACCTGAGGAGAAAATATCCCTGCAAGAAGAAACAACACACACACACACACACACACACACACACACACACACACACACACACACTAATCCATCTGGCAGTATAACCTCTCTTTTTTCACATCTGAAACAGGCGCAGTCCTCAGCCATTCTCAAAGTGCATGCCCGATGACGAGGAATCCATTTTGGGATCAAACGCCCGAGCCCTCCCACCGCTCCCCTCTTTGATCCTGGGGCCGCTCACCTTGAGGTAGTGGACCTGCATGAAGGCCTTCTCCGGGTTGAGGGCGTGCTTGACCACGGAGGAGCCCGACGCGCTGCTCTGCCCCGTGCACTCCAGGTGAGGCCTGGGCCGCCGCCCCAGCAGGCAGGAACGCGCGGAAAAAGACAAAGAACTCTCATTAACGTTTCCTCAATGCTCTCCATGGAGTCCTTAACCCAGCTTAACCCTTTGTAGGTATAGTGGCAGTCACAGCAGTAGTGTAAGCTGGTCTCAGGGGGCTAGGGTGTGTGTGTTGTCAGAGAGGACACTCCACGTGTTGGAGGGGGGTGCTCTGTGGTGTGGAGTGGACCTCAGAACAACAAGATCTTAATTCAATGCCCGTGACCTTTACCCCGCTCAAACACACACACACACACACACACACACACACACACACACACACACACACACACACACACACACACACACACACACACACACACAGAGAGAGACAAACAAAGACAGTAGACACACGCACAGACAAAAACAATCCAAAGCAGATAAAGAGCGAGTCGCGCTGGCGAGCGTGCGATGATGGTTCCAGTTAGGGGCTATCGATTGCCTGGGGCAGATTAACTCGGTGTGCCAATAGCAGGGCCTTGAAGGATCAGAGGGGGCCCAGTCGATACGCAGGCGCCTGGGCCACCGATCAATACACCCTTCATCACTGGGGAAAAAGGACACAGGGCCACAGCCAAGACAGCAACACACACACACACACACACACACACACACAGATCATAACCTTGTGTGAGCAATCTATCTCTGGCTATTTGTCCTCGCTCCCATGGGACTGGGATTGTTTCCTGTGCCAGAGGGTGGGCAGCTACCGGATTGGCCTCTTCGCCACATGTGGGTAATGAACTTTAAACTACGCTAAGGGAAGAGACAGGGGGGGGGGGGGGGGGGGGGGGGGGGGGGGGGGGGAAGAGGGTTTGGGCGAGAGGAAGGGGGAGACGGGTCGCTGAACGAGAGGGATGAGAAGTGATGAGGGGGGGGGGGGGGGGCAGTGGGGGGGCTCTGAGTGGAAGGACGGGGGGCCCAGGCGGTAGCTTCCTGCCCCTCTGCTGGTAGTGTTGTTTTCACTGGGACTCTCCCCCTCTGTGACTGGTCAGACTAACCGTGTGAGGAGGAGGAGGAGGAGGAGGAGGAGGGGGAGGGGGAACCAGATCGAGGCAGAAAACCCTCCACGCTGGCCAGGATATGAAAAGACAGCGGGCTGGATAAAGCATCAGATGGCCGGGGATAAGGGATCAGATGGATGGGCTTAGATGGACATGTGTCTCTTCCTCTTGTTCTCGGGGAGCCCGAGAGAGCAGGGGTGCATGAATAAACACTGCCTTGGGAATGAACAATACCTGTGTGCTCTTATCGGACTCATAGGAGGACGCGCTCTCTCTGTGTGTGTGTGTGTGTGTGTGTGTGTGTGTGTGCTGGTCGGACCCAACAGGAAATCAGGAGTTATTACTAGCTATGGAACTATATATCTCACATCCGCACCTGCGCACACACACACACACACACACACACACACACACACACACACACACACACACACACACACACACACACACACACACACACACACACACACACACACACACACACACACACACACACACCCACACCCACACCCACACCCACACCCACACCCAAACACACACACAGACGCGCAGGTTTATAGCTCCTGGAGCTCTATCCTAACAGATAACGCTGTGTTGACTGTGGGAGCAGGATAAGGCAGAGGGAGAGCTGGCCAGCCGTCAAATAAATTAGAGGGGGGAGGCGGGCGCGTCGTTTTCTCAGTCCTCCGCCACCTAAATATACCTCGCTCTGAAACGGACTAATAAACACCGGACCGGATCCCACTGACTGACCAGGGCCACACGCTGACCCAGTGAACCCGGGCTATGTGTGTGTGTGTGTGTGTGTGTGTGGGGGCGTGTGTTGCTCTAGCCAGGGACACCCCACCTCGTTTCTCCCGCCAAAATTGAAAGTCACTCCAGCTCCGCTCAGTGACGTCCATGCCATGTGTTTGTCTATATAGCGTTCCACCACTAACCCTGTGCGGGGCCGCCAGAAGCAGAACGGGGAGGACCTCATCCAGAGGCCCCTGGTAGTGGAGGCGGGTGGATGGTGGCGCGCTCCCAATCCCGGGAGTAGGCTGAGGGCCCGGGGCCAACTGACCTCCCTGTGGCCCCTGTGCTCCATGCCAGGGTTTACGGCGATGACACCCCCAGATCGCAGGCGCACGCTCGCCGAACACAACTAACGTTGTAACCTGGTTCACACCAACACGTTTCTGTTTAAGACGAACCTGGACAGGGTTCTGTCAACGAGATAATGCCTGGGCGTGCCCGGGAAAGACGGCTTTGGCATTCCAGAAGGGCGCAGGCAACAGTCGAGATGACTTATCGTCCATTCAATTGCCACTTAGGCTAACTAGCTGGCTTTGGAAACGGACCACGTGAACTAAGACAAAGTTCGAGTGTGTGAATGGGGCTGGGGAGGTTTAAGTCCTCCAGGTAGGTGGTGTGGATAAACTGAACCATAGTTCACCGCTCCGCCTCACCTCGCCTTCCCTTCATAGGAGCAACACCCCCCCCCCCGCATAAAAGATGAAACAGCCCCCTCCCCGGGGCACATGCTACCCCGACTCCACGGACAACCTACGACTGGTGTGAAACGTTTGAACAGGAATCCGATAGGTGAGGAGCGTACCAAGCCGACCAGTGACGGGAGATTCAAAACGTTGGAAACGCTTTCCATCGCGCCGAAAGGGAAGCGTCTCGGCCCGCCATGCAAACGTTGACGATCCGAGTCTCTTCCTGGTTCACCCGTGGAGCAGCGCCACACTGGAAGCCCTAATCCCCGTGGCGAGGCTCTGATCCCAGCCAGGACGAGCCAACCTGGGCGTGGGTCTCACACTGTCACGCCGAGATGGAGTGTGTGACGGTAAGCCACGCGCTAAGCCTTTCACAGGCGAGACACCTGGACGCTGGGTGTAGGGCCGCACCTGCCCCACCTAAACCTCCGGAATGCACTGTGATGTTTGCTCTCTTATGAATGAACGCGAACACACACACACACACACACACACACACACACACACACACACACACATACACACACGACTCTCGCCTTGAGAACGAGGGCCCAGACAAGTCCTAATCCTCCCCAAAAGCTACTGTGCTTACAGTCAGTAGGGTAAAGGTGAGAGCATCCTCAACCCCCCTCCACTTCCCGCCTCCTTGACGGCCGGCCAGAGAGACAGCCGGCCGGACCAACCAGGGGGACCCACCTGAGGACCTGGAGCTCCTCCTGGGAGTGGTGCAGCTCGTCAGAGAGCCTCCTCCACCTCAGCAGGGCCTTCAGGGCACCCTGCTCCTCCTCCTCCGCCCGGGACAGCTGCAGTGACGGAGGGAGAGAGGGAGGGAGGGAGAGAAAGAAAGAAAGGCAGGGAATGATAAATACAGAGAAAGATCAGAGACAAAACTAGGGAGAGATAGATGCAGCTCAAAAACGTAAAACACGGGGAGGGGATTGTGGGGGGAGGGGGGGCAGCAGACGATGTAAGAGCAGAGGCTCCCCCCACGGTCCCTCCCTCGCTAACCTCCAGCGGGTAAGCACTGGCACGCCAGCCTTTAGCCGCCACCCCGAGCTAAGACAACCCCCCCCCTCTAAAAAGTGACAAGATTGATAGAGCGTCACACAGAAGAACAACATTTGGGGGTAATTCTAGACCGAGACACGCAGGGAGGGGGAGGACAGGAGCGGCGGCCACTTGACAAACATCAGCGCAGTCGACCTCTCCATCTCTCCGTGGGGGGGGGGGGGGGGGGGGGGGGGACACACACACCACAGGCGCAGCCAAACACGGGCTAACTACGGCACTAGACCCTTCACACTGGAGCCAAATGCTCCGAAGTAACGACACGTCCCTCTGCCAGCGTGGCGCGGACCGGAAAGCCACGACGAGGACCGGAGCCGGCCCACACTTTGTGGAGCGCGTCTCCGGCCGGAAGGCGGTACAACCATGGAAGACTGTCAATCTGCGCCGCGTGAAAATCACCAACGTCTCGCGTCCAAGCCGAGGCTCCTAGGGTGTGTGTGAGGGTTTCCTCCCTCCTGGCAGCGGGGGTGTGTGTGTGTGTGTGTGTGTGTGTGTGTGCGGGTGGCGGGTACCTGCTGCGCTCGGGCCCAGACCACGTCCTCCAGGTAGGTGGCGAAGCCCTCGCTGATCCACTCCTCGGTCCAGTCGCGCGCCCCGATGGCCAGGCCGAACCAGGCGTGGGCCAGCTCGTGGCAGAGCCGGGAGCCGCACAGGGAGCGGGCGGCGGGCCCGGAGCCGGCACACAGCACGCTCTGGGACAGGAACACCATGTGAGGGCTGGGAGGAGGAGGAAAGGGGAGGGGGGGGGGGGGGGAAGGGAAAGAGCAAACGGAGGAGGAACAAAAGGGGCAGGTGGGGAGAGAGGAGCAGGCGAGATAAACACACACTGTAAATCTGGGCGCTACATTAGGATGCACGTGCACGGCCCCGCAGACGGCTGGATGTGTGCGGGACGTTTCACACCTGTCGTTAGCAACAGGAGGCAGACGGCCTGGACCGCGGTGTAAGCGTGTGTTTGGTATGTGTGTGTGTGTGTGTGTCTGGTATGTGTGTGTGTGTGTGTGTGTGTGTGTGTGTGTGTGTGTGTGTGTGTGTGTGTGTGTGTGTGTGTGTGTGTGTGTGTTAAGGGCGACGACTCAGAGTCTATCCCTGTCTCCCACGCCCCAAAACACTACTTAGCCGTGGCATCGACAGAACATGTTAGGCAGGAAGAGTCAAGTCATCCACTGTCTGGCCTGCCCCTCCTACGCCGATAAAACACCAGCACCACCGCGAGAGTACGTCAAAGTGCTCGGGGCTCAAATTACCGAGCACTTACATTTAATCTGCGGCGTCAACCCCCCCCCCCCCCCCAAAAAAAAGAGGACACAAAGACTTTCCGAGTGATTATCCAAACGCATGGGAAAAGCGGCTGAGCGTTTTTTCATTTGGTTTTACAGTCGTTTTGGCATCACTTAGCGAAGGCAGCGCCGCGATCGTCCCCCCCCGCGTTCAGTCAGTGGGTCGGGCGGGTGAACTCATCGTCCCCCCGAATTCAGCCAGTGGGTCGGGCGGGTGAACTCATCGTCCCCCCCGCGTTCAGCCAGTGGGTCGGGCGGGTGAACTCATGGCCCCCCCCCCCGCGTTCAGCCAGTGGGTCGGGCGGGTGAACTCATCGTCCCCCCCCCCCGCGTTCCGGGCGGGTCCCCCCCCCCCGAATTCAGCCCCCCCCCCCCCGGTTCAGCCAGTGGTCGGGCGGGTGAACTCATCGTCCCCCCCCCCCCCCCCCCGCGCGTTCAGCCAGTGGGTCGGGCGGGTTCATCGTCCCCCCCCCCCCCCCCCCGCGTTCAGCCAGTGGGTCGGGCGGGTGAACTCATCGTCCCCCCCCGCGTTCAGCCAGTGGGTCGGGCGGGTGAACTCATCGTCCCCCCCCCGTTCAGCCAGTGGGTCGGGCGGGTGAACCCCCCCCCCCCCCCCCCCCCCCGTTCAGCCAGTGGGTCGGGCGGGTGAACTGAGCCAGTGGGTCGGGCGGGTGAACATCGCCCCCCCCCCCCCCCCCGCGTTCAGCCAGTGGGTCGGGCGGGTGAACTCAGCCAGTGGGTCGGGCGGGTGAACTCATCGCCCCCCCCCCCGCGTTCAGCCAGTGGGTCGGGCGGGTGAACTCATCCCCCCCGCGTTCAGCCAGTGGGTCGGGCGGGTGAACTCATCGTCCCCCCCCCGCGTTCAGCCAGTGGGTCGGGCGGGTGAACTCATCGTCCCCCCCCCGCGTTCAGCCAGTGGGTCGGGCGGGTGAACCCCCCCCCCCCCCCCCCCCGCGTTCAGCCAGTGGGTCGGGCAGGGGCGGGTGAACTCATCGGCGTTCAGCCAGTGGGTCGGGCGGGTGAACTCATCGTCCCCCCCCCCCCGCGTTCAGCCAGTGGGTCGGGCGGGTGAACTCATCGTCCCCCCCCCCGCGTTCAGCCAGTGGGTCGGGCGGGTGAACTCGGGTTACAGTCGTGTTTGTGTTTGTGTCTCCCTCCCCGCAGAGATACGTCTGAGCCGAGAGGAGGGTCGACACGACACCGGCGTGGGGCCGAGGTACGACCACTCTTCTCCGACACGGGGTCCGCAATTAGCGGTGCGGCTCGCACGACGGGGGAAAGCTGCGTGACGGTGCTGCCGTGGAGGGATCTCACGTGGAGGGATCTTGCATTCCCTTCAGGCTAAGCACGGGCGATGAACTCTGTGTGTGTGTGTGTGTGTGTGTGTGTGTGTGTGTGTGTGTGTGCGTGTGTGTGCAAGCAAAAGGGTTTGTAGCTCTCTGTACGCGCTCGACAATTGTAGCAATTTTTCGCGAGCCAATGGGAGCGGAGGAAGGGGACAGGAAGGATGTTTCCGGGCTGCGAGGCCAATCCCTGTGTAATCGTTAGCAAATGGTTTGGGGAGTTCAATAATCCCCTCGCTCTGTTCAATTATGTTCTCACCCCCCCCGAGCCTCGCACACACTCAAATACGCCAGTGTGTCTCTCTCTTTCCTCACAGTGAACGCGGGTTTCATTTGAAGGTCGGGATATGGAAAGGAATGCGTGGAATGCTTCCTTCTCCTCAAACAGGAGAGTAGCATGCCCAAAACAAAGCAGTAATGGACCCCTGAGCTGGAGACCTGGCTCCAAATCACCGGCCG
>JAPMUY010005760.1:0-10000 GCA_026901105.3 Galaxias olidus | reverse complement strand
GGGTGTGCGGAGACAGGCCTGTCTTGCAAAGGCCTTTAATCCAGAGTTATGGCGCCGTGCGGCAGTGTCGCTGTTCAACCCGGCGTCGTGCCAGCTGCTGCCAGCTCCGCAGATTAGAGCCGGACATCGCAACACCAACGCCCACCGTCGCTCAGCAGAAACAGCGGGCCGCCGGAGAGAAAAACACACAGCTGGGCTGTGTGGCAGCTCCATGGCATCACAGTCTAGAACCAGGGCCTTAGGGGACAGAGGCAGGAGGTAAACCCCCCTCAGAGCACAGTCTCTCATGACACAGTCTGCCTCGGAGTTTCTATGCGCTTCTATGTTCTACTATAAATGTTGACAAAGCACTGATGGGACTCACATGCACCACTTTGCTCACGCGACCTTGGAATACCTTTTTGAAACACGCCACCGCACTCCCAAAGGCTTTGCCTGAGTAGTGGGTGTTCCGTTTTACTCCGGGGTCAGCGTCGTGGGAGTGTGTCGCCTTTAAAAGTGGGCCCTCCGATCCTGAGGGGCCGGGTCGGACATAGTGTGTGATAGCGGTGGGAAGGCCGAGACCTCAGATAACCGGCTAGGAATGTCCCTGTAATAACAACACCCTGTCTAAAAGAGGGGGCCGCTATCTTCACTAGAGCGTGGGGGACGCCTTTGAAGAAGAGGAGGGAGGGAGGGGGGGGGGGAGAGGAGCTGAGAGGAAGAGTCAACGGGGGAAGAGGACGGTGGCGAGGGGGGGCGAGGAGGCGCCGCCGTTGACGAGCGAAATGAAACCCGTAAAAAAGTCCTCGCTTTTTTTTCCATTCTCCTTTCTACGCAATTACTTACGAAAGAGAGAGGGAGAGTGTGTGTGTGTGTGTGTGTGTGTGTGTGTGTGTGTGTGTGTGCGGTGGACATTCCTGGGGCTTTCTGTTCAGGTGCAAGCATGCAGAGCAGCCTTTCACTTGGGCCGGGCCTCCATTGTGCTCAGACAGAGGGGGGAGATCCACTTTAGACGGGCCAAAAGAAATACCTCATCCCTGGCTATTTGATTAACAGCTGTCTTCCGTGCCAAAGTCGCCCCGGACTGAAAGAGCGGGTCTCTGTCGCACACTTCTAGAGTTACTCCTCACCTCTCACTGGAGAAGGCAAAAGAAAGAGAGGGAGCCCACTAAGGGAGGGAGGGAAGGGTGGAGGGGGGGGGGGGGGCGAGAAAGAGATGAGAGATAGGCACGGCTACGACAAAGCAAATGGAAATCGCCGGAAAGAAAGACAGGTCTATCACGACGAGGGTATTAGGAGTGAGAAGGGACAGACTCGGATAAACAAGGAGAGAGAGGGAGAGTTAACACTGGAACATTGATTTAAGCGCTGCACTGCTCCTTTAAGCTGACAGACAGCCCAGGCCTGTTGATTGACAGCTCCGCTAATGAACCTATGACAGAGGGGCAAGGCCGCGGGGCACTAGCTCCCTCTTCCTCCTCCTCGTCCTCCTCCTCCTCCTCCTCATCCTGCTCCCAACAGGGACCCATGGGCAGCACGACTTCGTGCTGGCCCACAAACGAGCTATGCCGCGGTCTGAAGTCAAGCTGAAAATTCGACTTCACGACCACTCGCAGGGGTCAGGAGGTGTAAGCCGCCCATAACTCAGTCGCGGAGTGTGTGACAGCTATACGACTGCCCAGTTCACCCATCCCGCGAGCAGAAGTGGCATTTTAACAGGCTGATAATTCCTTGCACATTCCTCTGAAGCCGGCAGTGGCCGTAGGGCTGGGCGCTAACCAAACTTTCTGCGTGTCCAGCCGAGATCAGGACAAATTCAGGGGGGAGCAGGGAGAGGCAATATCAGGTCAACCGCTACGAGAAAAAAAAACATTACGTCCTCAAATCAGAGTAATTGCGTTTGCATTGAGCCATTTTGTGCTATTTTATTCCTGGGCTGTTTTGCTTGGAAAGGCTTATTGAGTGAGCTGGCAGGGGTGCCTGGGAGTGTGTGTGCGTACATGATTGAAAGAACAACGCTGTTATGACTGCGCGTGTGTGTGTGAGTGAATGTGTGTATCAGGGCCCGCCATCTCTAAGCTGTCGGGAGGGTCTGCCTCTGAAGAGAAAAACAACCAACAACCAACCGCCACAACAAACAGGCAACAGGGCGCACTGCTAACCGCGCTCCATTTTAACGCTGCAGAAGCCCCAACCTGAGGGAGTCCACACCCACACATCACATTTGGATTGTCAGTCTGATAAAATGCCCCTGAGTTCATCCTGGGTGGGCACATCAAAGGGAAGAGTGGAACCTAATCCCTGTCCAAATGTAAATATTGCGGTGGCAAACTGAACCGTACCTCCGTGCTGAACGTCACCAAGTATCAGGGTGTAAGGGTCAGTGAAGCTCCGGGCACAAGTTAGAATTCCCATTTCTAAAGGGCACGTCTGGGGCCAAGACATTACTGGACCATTGTTTTGGACCTGGACGTCATTTGGGTGACGCCAGAGGCAAAAGGAACGGCTTCAACACTTGCCTCATTTCCCTCTCAAAAGCGGTGGAAACCACCCTCTCTCTCTCTCTCTCTCTCTCTCTCTCTCTCTCTCTCTCTCTCTCTCTCTCTCTCTCTCTCTCTCTCTCTCTCTCTCTCTCTCTCTCTCTCTCTCTCTCTCTCTCTCTCTCTCTCTCTCTCTCTCTCTCTCTCTCTCTCTCTCTCTCTCTCTCTCTCTCTCTCTCTCTCTCTCTCTCTCTCTCTCTCTCTCTCTCTCTCTCTCTCTCTCTCCCTCTCTCTCTCTCTCTCTCTACCGTTCCTGCTATGTGTCCTGCTGCGTCTGTGCGCGTGCTGTTCTGGGACACGCAGCCACGGCTTCAAAGTCCGGGGAGGAGGGGGAAATGCCGTGCCCTTCCTGTCACTTCCGGCCCGGAACTCCGTGACGACTGGATGGGGAGATTGCGGCCAAGCACACAGGCACACAATGTCCACCAGAAAGAAAGAGACCTCGTCGAGATACTTGCATAGCGGTAAAAGAAGTGTGCCGTTCTGACGTGCACGCAGTACACACACACGCACGCACGCACGCACGCACACACACACACACACACGCACACACACACACAATGTGAACACTCTCTCTTAAACACACCATGACAACTCTGTTTGCGACTCCCGCTCCAGAGTTATTGATTGGTGCACTAAGAGGCCCGTCTGTTCACAGTGCTTCCCGTGCTTTTATGTTGTGTTTTTTTTACAACATTCCCATGTCATTCAGACACCTCAGACAATGAGTTGTTTTCTGCAGACGAGGAGGTGTTTCCAAACCAAAGAGATGCCCCGCTGGGCCCATTGACATCCACCCTTTCAAAAAAAACAAAACTCTCCTTCTCCTCTCCCTTTACCATCACACCCTTCCCAAGTCCAGACACCACTTTATCTTCCTCCCTCCGTCCCTCCTCTTCCCTCCTCCCCTCGTCCTGTCTCCACACCTCTCTCTCCCTTCCCCAGGCCCCACTGTCTTAATACTCCGGTAAGAGGTTTATGGATAGAACACACACAGTGCTTTCACATTCCCCCGGCCGTAACAGCTTAGCCATGGGGATCCTGAACAGGCAGGCAGGCAGACCACAGAAAGGCACAGCCACAATGAAATCACCGGAAAAAAACCTCCTCCCCTCTTAGGCCGTGTGACGCTTCCTCCACTGACCGCCATGTCACTGTCGCCATCGGTAGACTCAATAATCATAACAAATCAACTGATACAAAAAAAAAACTGAAGTAAGACGGGATGAGTTTTAGCAAAACCAAAGGCTGAGTGTTTGAGTCCTTCTTTCCCCTGTTGATCTGAGCACGGCGGGCTCATACTGTGTGTGTGTGTGTGTGTGTGTGCTGAGCCAGTATACAGTGGACAGATCTGCAGCCACACAGCGTACGGGGGCAGAGTGCTCCAGTCTCCAGACCTGCCCTTACTTGACTTCTTAATCTTCGGCTTCCTGCCCTCCCACTCTTCATCGAGGAACAAAACACGTCCCTCCCACCTCACCCTCGTTCCAGCGCTCCGTTTGCCCTCCCTTCTCGGGATCACGCTCCAAAAAAAAAGGCAGTGCCCTCCTTTGCCAGCCCTCCTTGGCCCCCTAGCCCCTAGCCAGCTCCTTCCCTCCCGGGGCCCCCCTGTTGTTTCCACAGGGGCCGGGTACAAAGGCTAGGCTTGGCCGGGCCCCAAGGACTGGGGGCCCACATACTTCCCAATCGTCAGATTAAATAGCTCCCGTCTCTGAAGTCCTTCCAGGGCCTAATGGCTTTTGTTGCTGGGAATAATCCACACATCCTCTCCCACATCCTGGGGGTCGCTTCGAGACCCCCGCCTTTGCCCTCTCCGTCTCCCCTCCCTTGTCTCCGTCTCAATCTCCAGCTCCGCTTGGGGCTGACCTCCCTGCTTCTTGCGGGCGCCGCTACGTTCTTGCTGTTCTTTCCGTAGACCCGCGGGGTCGTGCCGCAAGTAGCAAGGGCTGCGGGTGCGGTCGGGCTGCAAAGTCAGAATAGAGAGGCACTGCAGGTGTCTAGGGGGACTTAATGAATGCCCCATAAGTCTCCTGCCTGTCATCTGTAGCTAACTGGATTTGGAGCAGCCAGGGGCGCAGGCCCGAGTGCCTGGGAGCTATCCACCTAAAGCAAAGAAAACATCCATCGAGCGACAGCAGGCAAGAAAACAGCCTCATTGTGTCAGCACTTGACAGCCATTCAAAATAAATATAGACGGAGAGATTTTCAGGAGATGAGGGGAAATACTTCTCCGCTATCAAAAAGCGTTCTGTGTAAGGCTCTGTGGTTGTCACACAAATATGCACAGCTTGAATTCGGGTCAAGATTTCCGCCTCTCCTTTCCACCTCCCAGATTCCCCCCCCTCTCCACACACGCACGCACGCACGCACGCACGCACGCACGCACGCACGCACGCACGCACACACACACACACACCCTAATATCAGATCTCTGATAAATGACATCATACCCTCCTTAATAAATATCAGGTTATGATCTAACATTCTGTGGACTGTCTCAGTTACAGAAAACTATTGGGTCTGGCATAGTCAGGGGAGAGAGAGGGAGGGGGGAGAGAACGAGAGAGAGAGAGAGAGAGAGAGAGAGAGAGAGAGAGAGAGAGAGAGAGAGAGAGAGAGAGAGAGAGAGAGAGAGAGAGAGAGAGAGAGAGAGAAAGACAGAGAGAGCGAGGTTCTACATTTGCGAGCACTCTCTCATGGTTCGTACATTTCCATGACCTCAAAAACCAGCATCGTTTGTCTCCCGCCCTGTTCTTCAACTAGGAGACGTCTTTTCACAGAAACCGGTGCTGCTTTACGATCAGAGGTGTTTTGACACGCTGAGTCAGGCTAGCCCCGGTCGGCCAACGCATTTGAAATCTGACTAACGCCGGGAGGCACGTTTGTACACACTGAGGGCGTGACTCACCCCTCTGAGGGGGAGGGACACGCAGACAGTGCACGGGAGGAGACAGGGGGGCGGCAGAGCAGGGCAAACGACGGAGAAGGGCTTCGAGGGAAAGAAGGATACCAGCCTGAGGAGAAAGGGAAGGGGGTCAGAGTGCATGGAATCGAGAGGACGGGAAGCATAACGAGGGAAAAGGACACGCGGTGTGGAACGCAGAACCGACGTGGCCAGGAGGGCCGAGAGGACGGACGCAGAGACAGGAGCCCCCACCGAGGGACGCTAAGGGGGGGGGGGACGAGAGACAGGGGCCCCACTGAGGGACGCTAGGGGGGGGGGGGGGACGCAGAGACAGGAGCCCCCACTGAGGGACGCGAAGGGGGGGGGGACGCAGAGACAGGAGCCCCCACTGAGGGACGCTAAGGGGGGGGACGCAGAGACAGGAGCCCCCACTGAGGGACGCTAAGGGGGGGGGGGACGCAGAGGCAGGAGCCCCCACTGAGGGACGCTAAGGGGGGGGGGACGCAGAGACAGGAGCCCCCACTGAGGGGGGGGGGGGGGGGGGGGGGGGGGGGGGGGGGGGGGGGGGGGGGGGGGGGGGGGGGGGGGACGCAGAGACAGGAGCCCCCGCCGGGGACGCTAAGGGGGGGACGCAGAGACAGGGAGCCCCCACTGAGGGGCTAAGGGGGGGGGGCGCAGGGGCAGGAGCCCCCACTGAGGGACGCTAAGGGGGGGGGGGGACGCAGAGACAGGAGCCCCCACTGAGGGACGCTAAGGGGGGGGGGACGCAGAGACAGGAGCCCCCACTGAGGGACGCTAAGGGGGGGGGGGGGGACGCAGAGACAGGAGCCCCCACCGAGGGACGCTAAGGGGGGGGGGGGGGGACGCAGAGACAGGAGCCCCACTGAGGGGACGCTAAGGGGGGGGGGGGGGGGGGGGGGAGGACGCAGGAACAGGAGCCCCACTGAGGGACGCTAAGGGGGCAGGATGGTGGTATGAGGTCGGGGTAGGAAGAACCATACTGTGAGTGTCAGAGGGGGGCTCTCCCCACACCCACCCTACCCTTAGACACCTCCTCCCTCCCCTGGCTAAAAGGGCAGACCGCCAGGCCAGTGAAGGCCATCGGGCCTGCAGACCACCTGGGCCACAGTGCTGGTGGAGTGGTTTAACAGCAGAGCACAACACTGCAGTCTATTGACTGCTCCCACACCGACCCTCCACAGGCGGTCACGGTTTAGTGGTAGAGGGTTTGAAGGCGGTGGGCCAGAGCGAGGCCGAGCACGCTCCTTTGATGGTTATGACCTTGGCTGGTTCAATAAATAGTGTAAGTAATAAAATATATATGAAAAGATGATTATTATTCTTATTCTGGTCCCCCCCACCCTCCACTCCCTCGAGGGTGGTTACCTGGCCATGCCCAGACTGGAGAAGCCGGCTGGGACGATGAGCAGGTCCAGGCGGGGGAAGGGATGGACCCCCAGGACGGAGTGGGCTGCCGCCAGACAGACAGGCAGCAGGGGGAGGACTCCCGCTTGGGCCTTCGGCAGCAGGCAGGCGGGGGCAAACAAGCGGTGGGGGACCACCTCCTGGGCCCGGGCCCACCGGTCCCTGAATCGGCACGGGTAGTCGCCATGGCAACAGGAGATGTTTTCGCGGTCGACGGCAGTCGGCTCCTGGTCCTGGAGTCCGGAGGGACGGGAGGCAGAGCGGTCGGTTGGGTCCGCACTGTAACAGTTTCAAAAGAAGGAGAACATTGAATCCTGGTTTCAAAACGAAGATTTCCTTCGTTTCCAGATGGAAACAAGTACATGAAAGCACAGCACGATGTGTACTGTCTTCTTTTTTCTTTCACCAGCCATGGAAACGAAAGCAGGGGGAAATGTGGAACATTACATCACAGGGGGAAACCACAGAGAACCCAAAATATGGAGGTGGTGACATTCAATCTTAGCTATTCTAATCCAATATCATTAACTCCATCTCTACATTAAAAGTGCATGTGTTCCGCGGCGCGGACAGCGTCCAAGTTTCCTTCCAGCCATTTGGGGAGAATAAAGGTTCTCCTTGTAGCAGGAGAGGCCTAGGGTCGGCGGCGGGCTAAGGCTGGCCGCGGATGGGCTGGACGAAAACCATGTGGGGAGGTGGATTACTGGAAGCCCAGCGGCAGGCCTGCCAACCTGACAGTGAGGACCCCATCACAGCCCTGGCCCTGTCTAGTATACCCCCCCCCCCCCTCCTCCAGCCCAACTTCCAAACTCAACCCGCCGGGCCAAGGGAAAGTTCTACTGCCTGAGGAGGGCCGCAGGGCGAGTCTGGGTTTAACGGCCAGGTCAGACAGGGAATTTACAAGAACAGAAACAGGCTAGATTAATAACCTACCTATTGGAAGCCCTGACATTTTGAACCCTAGGTTTAGTATACTTTGGTCATTAAACTACACAAATATCGAAACATATGGAAATAGTGTGGAAGTGCAAAATTAAATATAATATTTATAAAAAATGTATTATAATTGACCAGCATACCCATAAACCGATGAGGCCACCATCACATTTCAATGAGTTATTCTGAATGTTTATTCAAAGTACCGGACTTCCTTTGACTCATAGAACAATCCAGCACTCAATATACAAATGATATCCTGTCTATGTTTTATAGAAGGTGGTTGCTACTATATATCATGTTGTGATAAAACTTTGTCATCTTCAAAATCCACAATTAAATCGTTTGTTGTGTCAAAACAAAAGTGATTACGTTGGATAGGATGGAAACGGGAATGGAGAGATTATAAGGGGTGCCAAAAACTTTATAACCCCCTATTTAAAAATGTTGCACTTGCGCACATTGCAATGAAAAACAACACGTTCTTTAAAACGTCTATGTAAAATGTATTGCTCTAATGTCTCAAAATGTCGGGGGGGGTGCCAATATTTGTGACCACGACAGTACCTGCCGGCCTGGGATATGGAGTCCCTAACCTCTCCATCACGCCCAGGTTCCAAATCTCCATGTTCTGTCCTCCTCTGCGCCCCACTCTGTGTAGCATTGGAAACCCCTACCGAGGCCTGCAGCCAATGGCCCACCGCCAGGGTGAATGTGGAGGCAGGCATGGGCATGGTGACGTAGTAATCCCAGAGAGACGTACCTGCCAGGGGGGTAAGGGGGGGCAACTTAGTGTGTGTGTGTGTGTGTGGGGGGGGGGGGGGGGGTACATTTTTCAATCAAATGAATCACAAGGTTGTGCAATCAGCATTGGGTTGAGGGGTACCGGTACTGTGGTCGACAGTGGGTTGGGCCTGGTTCTCCCCACTCATCAGAACCACACAGTTACTGGGGGCTCGGACCTGGGCCTGCCAGGTTGACATGGCGACAGGAGGCTCCTGGCAGGGGAAGAGTGCTCGGTTGTTGATGGGCGATCCTGCAGTGTACACACACACTCTGCAAAGGTAAACACAGGAAATATACAGTCAACACACCCGCTACAGAAAAAACAGACTTACAGCTTGAGTTACCAAAAAAAAGTAAATATATATAATATATAATACAACATCCTACACTCAGCGATGAATCCATATGGAACAAACTATTTAGTATCGAGCAGCAGAATCGATGCCAGTCTTACTTTTTCCTTATTCATTAACACCAAGTGAAGACACTGAAGTTGTGGCCCACCTGTTATCCTGGTCTTTGGTCCATCTGACTGAGCCCCCTTCAGGCCGGGTCTCATAGTAGACCCTCAGTGCTCTGGGGAACTCGCAGGGGGTCCCTGCACCCTGTTTCCTCACCTGCAGACTCCAGCGGTCTGTGTGGAAGCGCAGGGTCCCCCCACCCTTGGATCCTGGGGCACGGCTGCATTTGGAGAATAGCAGGTGCTGCTGGCGCCACCGCTCCGAGGGGAGGGACACCAGCCTCTTTAGCGAGGCTGCCGATTGGCTGCCGGACCTGACCCCTGACCCCTCGTCGCCGACTTCCTCCAGGAGGTCGCCCATGCCTGGCACTGACGCGACGTCCACCTCCTCCACCCGCGACACGCTCAGGTCACAGCAGTCCAGCACTAAGGTGAAGTCCCCGTTCCCTGTGCTTTCCCAGGACACATCAGTGTCTGACAGTCCTGTCCACCCTCCTAAATCAGCACTAGTTTCAGGGCCCACTAGAGGTCCTTTCTCAGGGCAGGCCGCCGTTTTAGATGGACACTCAATCTCAGCACCGTCCACCAGGGCAGCTCCAGGACTAATCCCAACTCCACCCCCCTCTCTGGGCCTCTCCCCAGGCTCGGCTCCGGGCCCAGGCTCTAAGAACAGAACCGCAGTACCTCTGATGACCTTTCTGTCCAGGTGGACGGTGAGGTCCAGCACATAGTGTCTGACCAGGATGTGGTTGGTGTTTGCTCTGAGAGGTAGGTCGTCTCTGCTAGGGTCCAAGTCCATATCCATGTCTTAGATAAGGATAGTTAAATCTACACAAAAACCAAAACAAACATATAAAGGACTCCAATAATGTACAGACACACTACATTTCATGCCAAGGTTGCAGCAGAAAGGTGTGGAAGACATATTTAGCCACCACTATGTGTGCTGTTTTAGACAGGCATAGC
>JAPMUY010005759.1:97500-107862 GCA_026901105.3 Galaxias olidus | reverse complement strand
AATAACTTACTGCTGTGTCGGATACACCGCTTGTTATAAACTTCAACCTCGATATAATGGAGCTACTTTTTTCTTTATTGGGGCGGGGCCACAGTCTCACGCCGCACCCTCACGCCGCACCTCCTCACGCCGCACCTCCTCACGCCGCGCCCCCCTGGTCTCCAGGCCGCAGCCGGATATTATTGCATGCGCTTGTCACAAGCACACACTCCCTCTATGCGCCGAGGCTAGCAAGCCAATCGCTGGCAATTTTTTTTCATCAGTACAACACATTTGATACAATTAAATAACCAAATGAAGCAAACAAAGCTTTATTAGCTTTATTAAGTTAATATAATGTATTTCAGTGTATGATAATGTGACAGCGTGTGTGTGTGTGTGTGTTGGTGCTCACCAGCGTAGTGAAGATGTAATGGTAGTACTCCGTCATCATCCCCATCGCTAGAGCCTGCGCAAAACAAAAACAGAGTTCAAAATAAAGACGAGGACTTAGGAGTTATTCACTAATGCCTAATTTACTCCTTTGAAAATGTGAGCTACCGTGTTGGAAAACCAAAGTGACTATTACACACATCCTAATGCATGGAGTATAAAACTACGTTATGTGTTTGCCTTTCGGTCTATTTATAAACTGATAACGTCTTTAATGACTAAAAAGAGGTAAAAACCCTGACAATTACGTGCAACTCCAAGATTAAACGTTCTCATAGATAATGCATCTCACTTACAGGAGTTCTTCAGGCCTATGAGCAAAGCAGACTTCTTTAATTAAAACCTTTATTGTGGGTTGAATTTTTTTTTTAATGGCTTGGGCAGTAATAGAGATCTAATTTTCCAAAAGGAGATAAAAGACGCATACAGTATAAATTACAAATGTGAACTACTCAGATTTATATTACATTTTGGAGTAATGAACCTAGATTCTAAACCCGTTCCCTTTGTGCAGTCTGCCTACAGTGTATTTATAAAGTAGGCTGAGTCTGTGTTACAGCACAATGGATTTCACATAGAGATGTGGCAACAAGTGGAACGAGCGAAACTAACTGGCCCTTCTGCACAGGCCACGGAGAGGGTCAGAGTTCACACCTGCTTCAGTATCCAGGCGGCCATCTCGTGACCGCAGTCGAAGATCACGTGGAACTCCTTGGCCTTCTTCATCTCCTTCAGGAGCGGCTTGGCGTCCTTGGTCTCCGCCGGCAACTGTCGAATCTTCAGGCGGATGTTGTAGCGCGACGGCGCCTTGATCAGCTCCTGTAACCGGATGAGACCTACCAGAGGAGGAAAAGAGGGAGGGGGGGAGAACAGCGCAGACTGTGTGAAAAACAAAATGGAATTTGTCCGGTATGTACTCGTCCTTCATCGTTTTGCGGCACATGGCATTCCAGAAGGTCATAAAAATGAATGCCATTTGGATTTTTTTTCCCAGCAGAGCTGAGGGGTCATACGCACGGTCAGGTGGAGCCCTCATCCATAGGAAGTTGATCCTCCTACTCACGCACGGCCATCCAACACGAAGATCTGCCAACAAACTCGACTCTGTCTGAAAAAGTGCTGAACCTCGTGTTCACTCTCAGAGGCCTGGCGATGGAGGTATGCTGTCGTCTCCGCCACTGTATGGTCGGGTGGAATAGCTTCGATTTCCTTCTGATGGAAAGCTAAGGGGTTTTCTGGCCTCCCTGCTCTCTCTCTCTCTTTCTCTGTCTCTCTCTCTCTCTCTCTCTCACACATACACACACACACACAGAGCAAGCACGCACGCAGAGCAAACACACTGGAGGCCTCGGCGTGATGAGAGAGGCTCTGCTGAGTTGACTACTGCCCCCCGGGGAGTCCCCGGCTCCTCCGCCTCATATTGAACTACAATCTCCCCTTTCATTTCCCCCCGTTCGCGCCAGGTAGGGAGCTCTCCCAGAGACCCTGTGATGAGATTACAATGAGTTTCTCCCCGCCACTGAACTTCAGAGTCCAAGGGATGAAAGAGCCTAGATAGATGGGAGAAATGATTACTTGTCATGGGTGTAAAAAGGGATGGAGGGGGAGAAGGGTGGCGGAGGGCCGGGATGAGATAAGATTTATTTCTTATTTCTTGAAGAACCACTTCAAAACAGCTCTGGCTTTTTTTTATCTTTTTCTTTGAAGGACAAAAGTGCTGCGCCAGCAGATTAATGGCTGGTCGAGGTGTGTGTGTGTGTGTGTGTGTGTGTGTGTGTGTGTGTGTGTGCGCGCTTTCACATGGTAAACTCATACTTGGATTAATGTGCGGAATGGCCGGAGTATAGAAAGTTCACGGTGTTGTGCTCCGTGCCTCTCTACTCCGTGTCCAGGTGTAGTCTCTCTCCCTGGGCGTTAAACCCCCCCCCCCTCTGTCCTGGTCCGCACCGTTGCACCTGGGCAGGGACCCGGGAGGGAGCGCAGTCGGGGGAGCATTCCGGGAGACGCTGTCAGTGTGAATGTTCCCGGGCCCGGCCTAATGCCTTGTGACTGTCGGCTGGATCCTCTGACGGCTGTGTGTGAATATTTGATTTCCTCCGAGCCAGCCGTCAGATAGGCTCCAATCAGCCGCGCGGGTCCCTGGAGCGTGGCAGCCATGCACACGAGAGGTCGCCGGGGGTTACCGCGGCCTCACGCGATCTTCCCCACGCCGACGGTCTGACTAGGGGCTGGTCGGGTGTGATGCACTGAAACCCCCCTCTCCGGTCGGCTCTGTGAGTGGTGCTCTCTCCCTCTGAAAAGGACCACCGGCCCGTCACTCGAAACCGAAGGAGGAGGGGCTAAAGCGCGCCATGGAGATTTTGGTCGAGCGTTTACTCAGCCGCTGTCGGGGACGATTCACAGTGACCTTATCCGAGGTGGAGAGCGTCCGGTCACCAGGTGACTGCGACTTCAGAGTCGCGCCGCGTGTGACGGACACATGGCACGTGAGAGTGAACAGGGACGGTGCCAAACGCTGTGCCCCAAAAGACATTCTGAGGCGCTGTCGCTGAAGAGGGTTGACATTTTGCTTTTGGGCAAATTAGAAAATGTTTTACGACATGGCACCCTTTGCCGTCCATGCCTTCAAATGCCTCCATGGTTGACGTGTCGGATATTCTAATAGCACGTCTATAAATACATACACGTACAGTTCATTTACACGAGAGCTAATGGTGCCTTCACAAACGGTTCTGTAAGTGCTTCAGATGTGCCATACATTAAAAGGGTCTCAGCATACACATACTTTTAAATCGTTCTTTACAAATAGCTGTCTTTTGTGTATTATATACAGTAGCACAGTCTAGATTACATATTTAATGTCCCATTGGGGCAATTTGTCTTGCAGTTTGTAATGAATGAAATTCATTGAAAGAAGTTGTGAATAAGAAAATAAATGCACGTGACAACACACAACCACAACCGTTCAACCGTCAGAAACAAATAACATACACTGAAACAGCTTCCTTGGCTGACAAATGAGGCATTTTCGACATTCTCCCAATTTGAATTTACAAGGCTCTTTCATACATTCTAGCCTAACATCATTCAGTTATGTCCCCATATTGTAGGTTAGGTTATGTGTGTAGGTCTTGGGTGACCCCCTCCGCTCTGTTTGATGTCTAAGCCACTCAAGACAGCTTTTAGTTGGTACACTTTACACAAATACAATTAACTCCAGGGTTGCCTTAGGCCCATTGGTTGCCCTTAAATCAATTCAATGCTTTGATCAAAGACTGGCCATCTCTGCGTACAGAAGAGTGCACTTGCTTTCCATTAAATATATATTATATATCTATACATATATGATTTGTTGGTTTTACTAGTGGCTTGTTTAAGTGTATATGTGGCTTGCTGGAACGTGTAATGTGTGCATGGTATATTATATTATATATACATAATTCATTGGCATACTTCTTGTTTTCCCCATTGTAGGGATCTCAGTGGGACCCCACTGTATATCTAAATGTCAGCTACAAAAAAAAGCATGCGACTCCAGAAAGGAATCCCGCGCTAACAACCTTTTAGGATACTTAACCCGTAACACCTAAAAGGGTTGTTGAAGGCATCTGGTCCCTCTAGGGGACATTTACTATCACCTTCTGAGAAGGGACCTCGAGATGGGCACTAAATACCGATGGAGCGTCAACTGAAAGACATTATGACTGGGAGAGAGGATGGACTCATTACGCAACTGGCCCTGACGGTCTGACACACACTCATCTAATTGAGCTGCATTAAGTTGTCAACCCCCCCCCACCCCCACCCCATGCACACACACACACACACACACACACACACACACACACACACACACACACACGCACACACACACACACACACACAATCCCGAAGAGCTCATAAAAACGGAACGCCAGAGAAAGTGTTATGTTGTCGTTTCTCTCCGGCTGACGAGCACTCTCGCGTTGCTCCGCGAAAAGTAAAATCATGGCACTCGGGAGTGAAATATCACCGAGGCTTGTAAATCGCTCATCACAGGCCACTTGACAGAGTCCCCACTCGGCGGGGGCGGAGGCACGCAGCAGCAGCCCACTGCCACGGGGACGACCGGGCTCTCAGAGAGCGAGCGTGGCTCGAGCCTGCTCTGTTATTCGCCGCGGCCGCCCCTCCTCACGCTCGCCCGGCACGCCATTAAGGCCGACGTGCCGGCGCGGGGAAATGGGAGCCGCGACGCCCTGCTGAGCTAAAAACTACGTACAGATGTTCCCACCGACGGGGGCTCCCATCAGGCGCGCGGGATTCATCCGAGGAGACAGCGTGTCCTGCTGGGTAATGCGGTCTTACTCCAGGCCGCGCGTGCACTCCCATGGAAGGCTTTTTCGAGGCTTGACGTGTGCAACACCTGGAGGACTTTCAGCCAGAGTGGAGCGCTATTGATTTCTGAGCTAAGTCGACAGGTTACAAAGTACTCAGTGCTAAGCTGCGGGCGGAGTGGAGGGGCATTTTTCTTTGCTCGAAGGCTGTCTTTCACGTTTTTGTACATTTCAAGGAGTACATTGAGGAGAAGATAAAAAAAGCCTGAAAAATATCGTACCTACAAGTGCCAGTCAAAAGTTTGGACACCCTTTCTCATTCAAGTGCATGAGACCAAACTTTTGACTGGCACTGTAGGTGCGATATTTTTCAGGCTTTTTTGGAAAGTGTGTGTCCAAACTTTTGACTGGTAGTTTACCTCACCAAAATCCTCAAAATACTTTCTGCAACAACAAACACAGGATCACAATCACAATCATCATCATCGCCATCATCCTAAGACCGCAACCACCGTCATCCCAATCCATCCTCGTGCATCACCCACCGCCGTTACCGCGGTAACAACCGTCACAGTCGTCCCTCCTCGTCACCGTCCCCTTCCTCCTCGACGTCGTCCAAACCCCACAACAACAGCCCCCCGTGCAAAGAGTAGTAAAGTGAGACGGCATGTGACTGTACCTGTACCTGTGCTGTCGTCGTACACCACCGTGACCGTCTTCCACTTGAAGGAGTGCACCAGGTCCAGGATGGCCCGGCTCAGCGACGAGAAGTCCGGGTACAGGCTGACGTAGTACGAGTCCCGGTTGTCCGACACCTGGTGCTTCCACTTGGTCTGGATGTGGGGCACGCCCAGGGCGTTGCAGATCGACTGCACCGCATTGGCCGAGGAGCTGTGGGAGGGGCCAAAGATCGCCGCCACGCCCAGGGAAAGCTGGTCACAAGCTAAGGGGGGGGGGGGGGGGGGATGGACAGGGAGTTGTTTAAGAGCAGACGTTGGTGAGGATTTGCCTATACCATGGTGAGACCTATGCTATGTAATGGGTGCTGAGAATGCTAAGTGACAAGATTGTATCGTTTGATTTGTCTTACTTTTGTCTTATTTGTACACGCGGTTGGCTGTGCCATAATCTCTAACGAATATTAAATGAGATATTGCTTTGCATGGTTGTAATGGTACCCCAATCGATGTCACGCTTGACCAGCCAAAAGCTATGACAGAAGTAGTTGTCCAGGATAGCTCATTTATTGAGTTTCTTGAGCTCTGGAATGATTAAACGAATCGTTAAAATGAAAACCGTTTTTGTGCTATGCAAATTTATCGAGTGCATTCGGTGCAATACATTTGCTTGCTGGCAGCATCAGCAAACCGTTTCCTAAATGCACTTTTGAGTGAGTCATTCTCTACCAACATGCAATTTCCTACTCGCGCGTGCACCAGACCAGACCCTTTAAGAAAACAGAAACAGACAAAAATACGCCTCACTTTTTCGGGGGCGAGATGGAAACTACTTCCACGGATCTTTTGTGCTCCTCAAAGGAGCTCTGTGAAGCAGGTTTCAAATTTCAGCAATTGTGTTGAAGGCGGTGCATTACCGTGTGATCTGTGAACACAGGCTACCTGATTCGAACGGAACGCCTCGACTTCAAACGCGGCGGCTCGGAGCTCACCTTTCCTGGAGGCTTCGAAGCTGTCGAAGATGTTTATTCTCTGGATGTCATAGGTGAGCGTGGTGTTGGGCAGCAGCGTGCGGTTTCTGTTGATGGTGTTCAAGGCAAATTTAAAGGCTAGTTCCTCGGCTCCGGAGGGCCCACTCTCAATGGACTCAAATATTCCTCCTGGGCAGGGGAGAGAGAGAACCACCAACAACAAACAACAACAAAAAAAACAAAAACAGGATTTAATGGCCACTTCCTAATTTCTGTAATTGCAATTGATTCCCTGAACACAGACGACATTTGAGTTGGGGCTCGCTAGTCGATGCGGTTCGGCCCATTACTAACGAAGCGGAACTCTTTTGTGGGGGGGGGGGATCTAACGATCTTAACTCTTAAAGGTTCCTTCCATGCCCAACGCCATTTGAGGGCCGCGTCACAGCAGGACGGGGGAAATGGCTTTGCTGTGTGGTTTCTGGTATGCGAGTGCAGTCGATTAGCGTCTCCGCGATGGTTGTCCGGTATAATTAGGAGTGATTAGCCCAGATGTAAGGCAGGTGCGGGTTTGCTTTACCTCCCGTGCCCTTTCTCTCGACTCTGACAGCAGCTTTGCTTTTTCACTTTGTTTCATTGATTTAAACGAGGGCACTGAGAGAAAAGCACGGAGAAAGGGAGGGACGCGGACAAGTAAAGGAGAGTCTAACGGGGGAGAGCTGTGTGATGTAAGGCCAATTCAGCCAAGCAACAGTTTACAGAATAGGGTTAGTGAGCTCCTTGTTACCAGGGATAATTGAACGCTGTAAGGCCCCAATTATTCTGCCAGTGGTAGCCTACAGGCTATCACTAGGGTTAGCACTAATTAAACCACCCAGGACCCGGAGGAAGCAAACAAGCATTCCAGAACGGTTCACTCCCTCACTCCACTGGACCACACAAAGGTGTGCAGTTACCATGGTAATCCAAGGTGTTCTCAGCGGTGACCTAAACCTCTCCGAAGTATTTAAATATTTAAGATGATTAGAAAAACATGTTTCAGGTGATCCATCTATCTGTCTAAAGTCCGACGCACAGTAAGTAATATAGAAGAAATTTGTTATTGAGCATATTGGCATGTGCCAATATTTGAGAATGAATTATTTTAATCCAACAGAGATAAAATAATAGTATAACAATACTTGTCCTATAAACTCCAAATCCAATCCACCATTTTAAAAACTAGCGCAGCGTGGACTTTGACTAAACCCAAAGATTCTATTCCGTGCCACTCGAAGCTTTGCAGAGACTTAGAAGTGAATGAATTAAGAAGAGGAATGAATGAATCGGTAAGAAATATTTGGAGACAGAATCAGAGCAAAGAAACCCGAGGGCTCTCGTTTTCTACCTGAGTCAACTGAATTTGACATAATCCAGGCTGAAAGAGTTTCACCTGGCATTAAAGCTTAGTTATTAATTTAACTACAGAGAAGAGGAGAGGAGAGGAGCGGAGCGGAGAGGAGAGCAGAGCAGAGGAGTGGGGCAGAGTAACACCATCTGTTGTAGTTATAGCTCAATATCCATCCTAATAACAGGCTTCTCACATGGCGTTGTGCGCTCCTCCGTAATGTACATGGCTTCGCATGTATGTAGGGCACACAACGCTTCATCAGATCACTTGCTCTCATCTTCTAAAGAACAGACCCCCGAAGGAACAGCATCAAACACGACTGCAGTCTAGCATCTCTGGACTTGGATCATTGCCTTCAGGGAGCATGTGGAGCTGGTTTGTCTAATTACAACATTTCAAATGCCCGCCCAAGCCGAACTGAGCTAAACCCTACCCAGGTGTGTTGGCCTGGTTGGTGGAAGATCGCACAGGGAAACAGGCATAACCCGCAGAGGCGTCGTGCCCATTCACACGGAGGGGGCACGTGCTCCCTCAATTATTTGAAATCAAATCCATGGTAGGATTATGTATATTTGCCAGGGCTCGAAATTAGTGGTAGGAACGGTAGCACAATCTTGCTAGCCTACCACTTTTTTCACTGAAAAATACAGTTTAGGGGCCGTGTCCATTGAACGTGTTCGTTCAACCTCCAGCCCCTCTTCACCATTGCAAAGACACGACTGGCATGCTCTTTTTTTCAAAGCGGCGCCATGGGTGCATGGTGCCCCTGCATAACCCGGGTAAGCATAGCATAGTTACAAATTTGTGGTAAATTGGGGGGAAAAGCGATTTGAGGAGTATGGAGAAAACCAAACGAACTAGTTGGGTAAATGACGACACGTATAGAGGCCAAGGTTTCCAGAGCGCCTACTAAAGGCTTTTCAGGACGTCCGTGGCGCCATGCCTTTTCGTACCCTATACCATCTCTTCACCCCTCCGTCTCTCGTTTTTTTTTCTGCATCCATTTTAGTCCCGCTGAAGGCAGGTGTGTGAGTTACAGCTGAGATAATGAGGGTGTGTGTGTGAATGATAGAGCTCCCATCATCAGGCCCAGCGTGAATTATAGAGTGAATGAAAGCCCTGACTGAGTTATGGGCTGGATGATCACCGCGAGGGGAGAGCAGGCTCACTGATCTTGTGTGGACTGTATGTGTGTGTTTGTTTGTCTACTTATATTTGTATGCCAGTGTTTGAATGGGAATGAATAAGTGCCTGCATGCATCATGCGTGTGTGAGTGTGTATGTGTGTGTGAGTGTGAGTGTATGTGTTGGGGTGGTTGGACTTGTGTGGCATGGTGTATGGGTGTTGTGAAAACTCAAAATGGCCGTCCTCACAAGCATTGTCTGTCAATGTTCCAAATTTCTTTCGCTTTTTATTATGAGTTAGTATCATAATTGAGCACTTTAATTCTTTGGTCATGGCCTTAATTTCCTTTGAAAATGGTTGGTTTAAAGTAGAAGTTTCTAAGCAAAGAACTTTCCAGAAATAGTCAGTCTTCAAATGACGATTAGTTTTTTATACTATAACAGCTAGAACGGGTGAGCAACATGGAATCTAAGTAACGTTTATCAAGTAGACAGATTTTCTTTTTTGATGATACAAAGATGTTTTCATTGAACATTATATGGACATCATATGCATTGCTCTGTTATCCCCCATAGACAACATTGTACTGTAGACTACCAAGCAGGAAGCTGGGTCTTGTTAAAAATATTTGATATGACCTATTGTAATAAGACCTTTATATACCAGATATTTTTACATAAATGCAGACTATTTTCTAAGCTACTATTACATGCCATACGTAAAAAAAATCTGTACACAACAATAGACTTTAAATGTACAAAACCTACGTAGCAGACCTATCTGAGGGACCGCCGTGAATTATCCCTTTAAAACCTTTGTTTCTAATTCACGACTTCTCATCATTAGTTTGAGTCCACGTGGTCAAATCTGTTTTAATGTCTGTATTTTCCTTCCACGTGTGTATGTATGTGTGTGCGGGAGCAAGAAGACGGCACAAACAGTTCAAAACGACTAGGAAGGAGAAATACAATTAGTCGTCTCGCGCCCAGGGGGAACGTGCGTTGCGGGAAAGGAGCGGAGATGGGGATCCCGTTGCCATGGCGACGTGGGCTCCCGACGCCACAGATGAGAGATGCGGGAGGTTCAGGAAGCGCTCTGTCACACCGGCGGCCGGGTGTGGGGGGGTGGGGGGGGGGGGGGGGGCGCGTAGTGGAAAGCACCGCCACGGCCTGTGTCTGAGTGACTAATGGCCGCGGGTGCAGCCGCCGGGGTGGACGCCATGGCAACAGCCCAACCAAGACTAGACGCACGGACAGGTGGCTCCGGTACAAGCAGCCACCCGCTCGGTGACCAGCCCCCTCCCCTCCCCCTCCCCTCCCCCTGCTTCTTGAACGGATGGACGCACGCGCAAGCGGGTAGAGCGGCCGACGGTGATGGAAACGATCCGTAAATATCTTTCGAGGTGGGGGGGCGGCGGGAGCGCTCCCTGACATGTTTGGCGGGGGAGCGGGGT
>JAPMUY010005759.1:57500-92500 GCA_026901105.3 Galaxias olidus | reverse complement strand
CTCTCTCTCACACTCACACACACACACACACACACACACACACACACACACACACACACACACACACACACACACACACACTCTATATGTCCTTTATCTCTCTCTCTCTGCCCCCCATCTCTATCTCTAATTCAGTTTGGTAGAGGCGCAGGTGAGTCACCAGCCCCCTCTCCTATCCTGACTGAGGCAAAGGAGTTCATCAGGCCAACATAACTCCAGCAACGGGGGGTGCAGCGGTATCGATTCGATGTCTGAGTCACTTCCAGCTGGGACGCTACAGTAGTGTATCGGTGTGTGTGTGTGTGTGTGTGTGTGTGTGTGTGTGTGTGTGTGTGTGTGTGTGTGTGTGTGTGTGTGTGTTCTGTGAGCAAGCGTGAGCATGGAAAGTATTCCCGTTGTACATTCTCGGTGCGCTTCCATGGCATGTGCCTTCACGCGAAACCTATCTCGTGCTCCTTTTCACCAGTGATAGCAGCACATTGCCGGACCTTCCCCCCGTCGGAAGACGCTGGGTCCCCGCGCGCGTCGCCGAGGAATCCCTCGACGACGACGCGTCGAGACCTCCCAAGTAAACACATCCCCCATGAGGCCATTGATGAGGGGCGCCCCTCCGGGGGCATTGATAACAGTCGTATTGTAAACATCTCAAACACAGGCCCCAATTAGTGCCCTCGCTCACAGAGCGGCGCGCTCGTTTCCACTCGGCAGAACAATTGCTCCACGGCTCTCATTAGCGCCGCGGAACTGCTATGGAGTTTACAGATCGCACACACACACTCCGCCTACACAGAGTGCACGTGCCGACGAATAGCATCGAGCCATGCGATTCAGTGGGGCCGCGGTTTGCCGAGCGCACACACACGCGCACACTACGCTGTGGGAGAGAGCATTACGGTACCAGTCGTTGTGTAAATAGAATGGATAATGCCTGGGGGGTTGGTTCAAGTGAAACTCTCTCTGGTGGGACGTGTCCGTGGTAAGAGGCTGCACCAGGGGAAGGATAACGCCACGCCATAGGGATGCCTTGATATTGACACTGTTTCATTTTCAATTCCTAAGGATATTCTATATTTAACGTGTGGGGGATCTATACACACTCCGTCTTTCTCTCTCTCCGTCTTTCTCTTTCTTTCGAGCACATGCACGTTCACAGTCAGGCACAGACACCGCGCACATCTCAGAGTCTTTTACACTCGTAGTCTTTTTTGCTGGATTGACTGTTGGTGTTTCACTGATGCTCGGTCTCTCTTGATGTTTAGGAAAGCTCTGTTCAGTAACTGGGTTCAATACTCGGAACGCTCTCTGACTTGTTTACACTTCGTGTTCTCTCTTTCTCTCCTTTTTCCGTCGCTCCCTTTCTCCCACGCACGCAAACTTACACACACACACACCCGCACACTGCTGCTGCACACACACACATACACCAATGCCTACCCCTCTCTCCCTCTCTCTCTCTCTCTCTTTCTCTCCCTTTCTCTCCATAATATTTACTTTTTGTCTTCTCCCTTGGCCAGGTTCCAGTGGCACAACTGCGTCTGTGATTGACGAAGCACCAATGATTCCACGTTTTTATTCTAGACCTTAACAACTCTCCCTGAACAGCCCACACAAACCGCTTGCTTGCAGCTATTATACGGAACTATCTAAAAGGTTTTAGGATGCTTGTGAGCACGAGGCAGTTTGGTGGTATTTATGTACGCACACTGTCATCATTTAGTTCTATGAGAGAATCACAAATGTTGAGATTAGGCAAATTGTTTGCTTATACTTGCCCTACAGTCTATGTTTTGAACATCTACCAGAAGTAACTTCCTAAATATTACGTAAAACTAAACTTTGGAAAAAAGATTGCAGGCTAAGTACCAACAGGTAATCTCTTAATTTCACACTTCACAGATATTTTCTCTCTTTCCATAATGGAAGTAGAGGTAGAGGTACTCCTGAATGATTAGGCTTTGAGCTCAGTGTTTCATCTGAGGCAGCACGGCCAGACCTTCAAAGACCCAGGCCTGTAGACCCGTTGAAGGAATCCATTTCGATAGCACCCCTATTCCAAACCCATGTGTGGTACTGCATGTTAATACCCGCCTCCTCGGCCTCTTTGTTCTTGAAACCAGCGGTGGGTATTTTTAAACCATGAAAATTATTTGCAAGGCGGAGGGGGGACGGTTTCACATTTGCTATAAGCTCGCGAGTACCGAGTGACACGTGAATATTTCAGGCAGCTTTGAGCCTATTTAAATGTATTTGCGGTGAACGGGACTGGCGGCGGGCCAGGACACTGGCTAATATCCATAATGCCTGCAATCCCAAACTAAACTCCAGCGAGCTGATAAGTCAGACTGGCGGCCCGAAAGCAAATAAAGTCGGGACCATGGAGCTTTATTTAATTAGTTTAAAGAAAAATCTAATTGGGCTACTCTACTTAAGCTGGAAACTATCTAGAAGAATAAATAGAGCGTGGGGTATCTCTCAGGGTATTGTGCTGACAAAGGTTCCTCTAATGCTATCGTTCTCCCGCTCAAGGGATACCTTCCCACATTGGCTGATTACAGGAATCACAGCCTTTGTTGAATGTCATTGTGATCAGAGTTGTCAACGTGGGCGCGCGCTTTTGAAGTCGCAAACTTGCCCGCTAAAAAAACTCCACCCGGGTCTAGCTGGGTATATAGAATAGCTGAAAGGCAGATGGATTCATCAATTGTCGTCTACACAGCCATAAGGGATCATTTACCCTACACTTATATACCAGGTCACATGCAGTTTGTTCGCATGACAGAATACAATGAGAACGCTTGTTATCTGATTAGTTTACATGAGTCCACATATACCAAGCAGGCCTTGGAGGTGTCAAACAAGTAGAATCCAACTACTGGTTCTAGCAGAAACGGAGAAAAGTCTATATCAACACACCCAGTATTTGAAATTATTTCAAATCATGCTTTGACTCTGCAGAGTCTGTTCAGTTCACATAAGCACAAAAGACAGAATAGTCTCGGTAGCTTTTTCTTTCTTTGGCCTTCTTTGGGTGAGGGAAATGCCTCCATGTTACATTGTGAAAAGGTCTTGGCCTGACAGCAGAACAGTGGTTTTACAAGCGTGCGCCTGGAGAACCATGCAGTGAGGCTGCAGACAGGCCCAAGGGGAGTTGACCTCTCATTGTACCCAGTCTGCAGTACCACCAGCTGGGGAAGAAATGCTAACATCGCAGATAATGTATGGAGGCCAGAAAATAGAAGAACATATTTTTGTCCTCTTTTTTTCTCTCACCCCAGAGAAATTTTAATTCAATATTTTTTTATATAGTATATTTGTCCTCTGTGCATAACGAACTACCTCTGAAGTTGTGTGGGGGATTTTAGGCTTTCAGTTAGTTGATAAATACACTACGCATTTTCGGTTTGGATTAAAATCCAAAATGCTCAATAACGTGACAGCGAGAGGATGTAGCAACGGGCCGCACAGAGGAGGAGTTGTCGCTGTCCATGGTCCTAAACACAGCATTTCCACTTGTAGCTCGCTTCAGTCCACGATCGCCAAGGGTTTGGTTCAAACCCCGTCAGTGCCAATGACGCGTACGTCTGACGCTGCAGGGTTGGCATCACACGAACGTGCTTTTTAGCCTTGAGCAAGAGATCTCGGGAGATGTGCATGAATCACCCAGTCACCGTGTATGTATCTCACGCATATCTCTCGCGAGCTATTGATGCAAGAGCTGCAGAACCAGCGTCCCTGATGCCAAACATCATTCGAGACGGGAAATCGGTGAGAGTGTGCGAGGACAGGAGGACGCTGCAGAAGGCAAGCAAGGGTAGCACATGCACATCCCGTTGCCATAGTGGCGGCTCATGCGGACGCGACCTGACTTTTAAACAGGACCCTCCGGGGATTTAGATCGTCGGAGTAGGTTGTCAACATTAGATAACATCCGCTGTAAGAAACGGCCTGCTGTCACTGGCAGGCCTATACAGCTTTCTAAAGAAAGACTGACAAGGCATAGCTTGGAGACGGTCTCAAGAAGAAATGTCAGGCTTTTTAATTAAAGGCATCAGGTGAAACTGAAACCAAATCACGGCACCCTAATCAATAAGGCTTCAGCTGAATATAGGAAGGAAAGTATATAGTGTCACGTCCATTGATTGGCCTGGTGACTGAGTGATTGATCTCCACTCCATGATAGGGTTTTGCATGTAAACATTTACTGCAGAAGACAAGCTATACTGTACATGGTGTCAGCAGTTTAAAAGGCCATGGAGATACCAGGTAACCAAAGCATGGGGAGATACTGTATATTGACGAAGCGTTAGCCTAAAGTTCACTTTTAATGTTGGAGTTTTAACAAAATTAGCGTGACAAGTTTGATAAGGGCATATTGTGGTGTAGACGTAGGCACACACATCCAAAATGCCTTATGCTGGCCAATAATAACAAATATAGGCTTAGCCTACCATAAGATGGAACGTCTCCTCTGTTTGACGTCACAAAATGTAATCCTTTAAGTGAGGGGTTTTATTTCATGTTCACAAACTGTTGAATATGCACATTACGTATTTTTCCCACATTGATACTAAACCTTTAAAAAAAAAAATCTGTTAATCCCCCTGATTCTCAGTCAATACAGCAACTTTAATGTAATCGACAGAGAAGAGGCTGTTTCAGATGTAAGTGCGTTATACTTTTCCAATGTAGCTGGAGTTAAGTGGTCTGTTCAAATGCAAAGCAACAGTGTGCCAAAAGGTTTAGAACAGAAACTGAACCTTGATTCGAGGAGAGACCTCTAAAAGCTCTATTTTGCAGAAGGTAAATCTTGATAATGAATTGGCCTATTTAACACTTTCTTTCAACAAGTATCTTACCGAATCTTAAAACGTGCGGCATCCCGCGAGAGTATCCAAGAAGCAGCAGCAGAAGCGGGAGCAGCCTGAGGTTGAACCTGAAAACGAGACTAGTTATCAGCGGGGAGGTAATCTTCATGTTGTTTGTAAAATGCACAGTGGTAATCCCCCGTACGCTTTGATTCCCCCGGAATTCTTCAACAGTCGTTCTGCAGGGTGACGGTAGCCCACGCGCAAGATCACGGCATGGTAACTAGCGCTTCCCCCAAATCCATTAGCAGTCTCGGCATGATCCTCTTCTTCACTGCGCCAAGAAACAATCCTCTGGTTCAAAGGACGGTTGGACATCCATGTCGAGCAGCAGAAATCCGTTGGGGGGGCCACATGGGCTGCTTGAGCTGTGGCACTGAGCGTTATCCACACGGCAGTGTTTGACAGGGGACTGGGCTGTGGAGAGCGCCAAGCAGAGCAGAATCGCGATAGCAGCCTATGAGGCACTTTTGGTTGCCTACGCTCCCATTATACTGCACTGCTGCACAGTCTCTGACGTCGAGCCAAGGTTAGTGTGAGCGCGCGCGCCAGAGAGATAGTCTACAGTTGAGGAGAGAGAGAGAGAGAGGGGGGGAGGGGGGGGGGGGGGTCTTCATCTGCATATCAAAGGGTCCTCTCCTTCAGAATAATATAGCTATCAATGCAGATTAGCAGGCCAATATATGACCTGAGATAAAATGCACTCAACAGCCGTTCAATAAACTTGTGTGTGCTTGAAAAAAAACGTAGTCCAATCTATGTCTGAGATTAGAAGTGATAATAATTAAAGTCCTTAACGATGCCACTAGCTGTTGAATGTGCCCCGACATCAGTTTCCTTGTTCTGGAAGGAAATCCTTTATTTTCTTGGAATTCAGGTACAGGTCTTAAGCAAGATACGCCATTTACTGGATTGGCTACAGATATATAACACAGCCAATACATTTATTTTAGAAGTCCCTTTCTAGCGCCTAACACTATTCAGCACCATGGACAGCGACGCATGACCAATTAGTTGGCCCGCGGAGCGTAGCACTTTATACACTGAATGTTCCGATTAATCTGTCCGACGAAATGGTGATGTAAATTTTTTTTACTATCTGTTAATCCTTTAGTGGTCAGCCTGCCATTGAATTTGAGAGGCAGCAAATCAATAAAGCTATTCTTAAAGATTTGTGTTGAGGCCACTTTTTTGTTTATGTGTAGAGAGTAGAAGGGGGATTTATATTTTGCAAGTGCAACATAATTAGGAGGCACTTTTACTCTTGTGTAGACTTAGTTAAAATCAATTACTTTTTTGCCATCAGTTTCAAATTTAAAAACACTAAATAAAATGCTGATGCATAATGTAATGTGTTCTGGGAACAATTGAAATATGTGAAATAGGCAAATATGTAGTCTTTTTCAGAAGACAAAATTAGCAGCTTAAAGAGACAGATAAAGTATTGCCATGGATGAAGAATGGCCATAAATTTAATGTTATTGTTCCACAGGCTTCCACAAACTGTTTGTCAAGAGACCTTCCTACAATGATTATAATCTTAAGGAAACAAATAAGTCCCTCTTTATTATTTCTTGAACATGTAACACATTTCAATTTCAGCCCAGCAACCAAAAACGTAAAATGGATGCATTGCTTCACCATAGACTCGTTGTTATTCATCTAAATCTATCCACATTGACATGTCCAGTGTGCCCAGCTACAGGAGCCAGTGCCTCTGCTGCAGGGTTAGACAGAAATAGGCCCCGGCTCCTGCTGTGTGGAGCAGCTCTGTAGAGAATCTAATCTGAACGAAGATGTGAAAGAGCTCTTTGATCCCCTGCCACCATCCAAGTCCGTGGATGAACACTGCCGTTGTGCACCGATTCAAGTGGAAAGTGAATGGCTGGTCTGTATGTATGCGTTCGCATGGGTGTGTGAGCACATTCGCTTCAGCACGCGTGCGCGCGAGTGCACCAAGAACGAGTGGGTTAAGTAAATGTAAATCTACTCGCATCAACTGTTTTCTAAGGCTTCCTCGGTGTGTCTTATCACATACGTTATAAGTATCTGATCTCGAAAATCCCCCTTCCAAATAAAGGCGAGAACCCATAACGGGGGGTATGAATGCCGAACACTTGCACGAAGCTAAAGTAAAGTGAGGCGCCGGGATCAAGTAGGTGGTGTGAAGATTGGCTTGTGAGTGTGCCTGGGGTGGCGCGGGTCCCCACACAAACACACTCACTGCCGTGTGAGAATATTCAGCAGCCAGGCCCTGTTCATCCCACCATCTGTGCCATTAGCATAATTATGGAGAAAGGCAGGATTTCAGTCAGCCTGTGGAACTTCTTGCCCAGCATGAAAGGAATGCTTATCGAGCCAAGGGAGAAGACATCGGCTGACGTGGCCGAGGCGTGGAGGGCTCCCCTGCAATAGCAGCACCCTCTTGCCTAGCCCCTTGGTACTGCATGCTCGACAAGCTTGGTGTGGGAGCTATGGGGTCTGGGGAGTGGGAATCCATCCATCCATCCACCTACCAGTCCAGTATGAGACGTACGGGTGGGATGCTGGGGGATGGGGCTGATGGATAAAATATTGAACTACATCAAACCCTTGAGTTGCTTTATCTGACACGATGTGTTTTCAATATGAACTCATCCTGGCTGCGTCCGTGTTCATTTGGCATTTGGGTTTCAAAGATCGGGCTGAGTAAGGTTGTGTGCGTTGTTCTTTGAGGGGAAATTTAATTAGATCTTTTTCTTTATTACACATTATTATTCACTTGCTCATATCCCAAAATGGCTGAACGAAAGCTGACAAAATGTGTCGTGTTGGTTCAGTTTCCATTTAGGCAACGTGTGACGTTAAGGGCTCCATGCTAATGGAACAAGCCCCTGTAGTTCTCTCTCTATCTCTCTCTCTCTCTCTGTCTGTCTGAGCTGGTGGAGACACAGCAATGACAGACCAGAGGCAAGGAAACCATGGAGACGAGAGGCTGATGCACTTTGAATGGTAAGACCCTGAAAGAGAACATGTTCATTCACATTAGCCACACACACAATGTAATACAAGCCCATTCCTGTGTACTAGCTACTGCACTCTGGTTTGCTACACAGGCTGTCTTTTGAAATGATAAATACAAAGGCCTCTAAATGCTGTTTTTTTCACAGCTGATCTATCAATCAATATTGTATTATCACTATAACCGCAGCAATAGGTCATTTCAGTTGAGCAATTTCAGAGAGTAAACAGAGCCAACTCAACATGACAGAAAAAAAGTTAAATGTACATGCAATGTCGAATGAACACTTTGTTGACAAATTACATCTGAAAGCAACAAGTTGTGGGGAATTCACAAAAAAAATGGTTTCTTGAGTAAAATAAATATGCCTGAGAACTTGGCTCTGCAGTGGACACAGAGGATAGCGTGCGCCCGTGGCGCCCTGGAACCGTATGCCAGAGCATCCGTGGGGATGAGACACCAGGGTCCTGGGAGAGAAACCCACCACGCTCCTCAGAGATGACAATTAGTCAGCTGAGACAGTAATTAGGAGCTCTCTGCACACTGCCACTTTGAGTTAGCGCTGACGGATGCTAGCTGATAGCCTGGCCTCGTGGCAGCTTGGGCAGCACAGCTGCACCCAAACACGCTCATGCGATGATCATGTGAAACTCGGGCGGCAATCAAGCTCTCCCTTCGACTCTCGTGTTGTTGGATCAGATCTCCTGATGAGGCTAAACGAAACGAGCCAATCCCTCACGTGGGAAGTTAAAGGGACGAACGTGGCGGTCTCAGAATTGCACGGGTTGTGGTTCTCCGAGAAGAAATGTATTTATTTTCTGTATAACGTATCATTTTCCACTATCGCCCCATCTAGTCTGCGGAGGGAAAAACACACACAGTGAGCGCCAGGGCGAGGAGACGGTGGGATGCAGGAGTTGAGTTATTACAGAGCACCCAGCAGGGCCTGGTCCGCAGGATAAGGACTTCCTCATACTGCACTTCACATTGTGAATGATGAGAAAACACATCTCCCAGTGTATGTGTGTGTGCTTTCACGCACGCGTGCCCACACATTCCGGCGCTCAAATGGAATTCTTGGCAGTGCGAGCGAAAAACAACAAGTCCCTCCATTTGTTTCCAGTATGCCGAGGGCCTGCCTGCCGAGGGGAGGAATGGGAAGACAACAGAAAGAGATGGAAGAAGTCCACCATACAGCTTGCATGTTGAAGACATGTTTATCAAAGAGACTTCTGTGTGGAGACTGCACTGTCGGCGGTGGCTCGCTGTCCTTGGTGAAATAAAAAAAGATTCACCCACTTACACCTTCTGTTTTTTTTTTTTTATTGCAGAAAACACACAGAAGAACAGGGAATGGGCTGGTGAGGTCAGATTTGACCCTGATTAAATGGAAAACGACTTCCAGAGTCACCAAACAAATTGCACTAGCGTGCGACCGCAAAGGGTGCTCATGACTCATGCTGGTTTAAGTTCACGGCTGGTGAGCGACGTCAGTGCTATGTGCCTTGGTCCGTCGGAAGCACTCTGTTCCTCTAGTTGGTGTTTACCTCGCCGTTATTCCTCCTCCTCCTCTGGCTCTAAATATCATCTAAACACCATCACCGGATTATAAGATATTCTCCATAGGATCTGCACTGTGTAAATGCTACCGGTCACCACCCCCTGGATATAAACCAGCACGTTCATCTGGCGTTCTTTGTTGCAGAGCCCCTATCTTCATTGTGGCTCCAAACGTAACTGGTTTATCAACCCCTGTTGGCTGCTGTATCCCTTCAATGTGGACTTTATGTCAAACCTGTTGCTCCAATAGTGATGGCTGTCTGCGCTCCCTTCCTTACACAGACTCAAGACGCAATTGTAATTCACTGTCAATCTTTCGATTCCGCCTCAAAACCCTGTTTTTCACTCTGGCCTACCTTTGCAAAACTCAGGTTTTAAATAACCTGTACAATCCCTCATTTGATACTGTGTTTTTTGGCCTGTTGTTCTTGCTGTCATTGTCTGTTGCTATGTCTACTGTTTACAATGTGAAGCGACTTTGGGTTTTGGCGCACAGCGCTATATAAATCCAATCTATTCTCATTATGTGTCATCTTATGTCACTTACTGTAGATTCTTTTTAGTGGAATTGTAAGAGGGTCAACCAGCCAATTGCAAAGAGAAGAACATTTGAGGCAGCAAAATCCAATCTTGCATGCACCATAACAAACGGTCAAGGTGAGAGTGTAAAGGCTCAGTCAACACCAAAGCCATACTAAGTGCTTCAGACCAACAACTTTGAGGCAAGCGGTACCAGATCCTATTACAGCATTAGACTCTCCAGGGGGTGATGACAAGCGCTCACCATGGAGTCTTTGCAGCCTCAGACGATCTGGTTCCCTCTCTAGTCATGGAACAGATGGCCCAGCCTTAAACCAGCCAGGATCAGAAACTTTTATGTTGGGTCTTTTCATACTGGGTAGGAGGGGGGGGGTTACTTTGCAGGTTCCCAAGACCAAAACCTTGAACACACTCTGTACAGGCGGTATGTTGTGTTGTCACCTCTTCATTGTATTGTTTGTCTTTGGTTTCAAACCTGAGGAAGTGAAGGAAAAGGGAATGAGTCAGAATTTGAAAAGCGGAAGTAAGTGGAAGTGGCGCCGCCGCATCAAACCTCATCCCATTAACGTATTGTTAGTTCCTATTTTTGCATCTACAAGCCAGAAGCATATCATTTGCTTTTCATGGTGAGTTAACCTACAGGAGCACACATGCCATATTGGTTTAAATCCCGTATGCATCTCCAAAATGCCCCTCTGGATAGCTTAGTCATCAAACAGGATGGTAAATTATGAAATGAGTAAATAGTTTTTTATAATGTGCAAACATTGTGTTCTGATGCTGGGCCCACTGCACATGCCAGATCTGGAGGATGCTCTTGGCAATAGGGTGAGATAGCAGAAAATTTGCGCATATTCACTTAATTAGGAAATCGAAAGGGTTTAGTCCAAATACAAAATTATGGCCTTGTTCGGTGTCCAACCATTAGTCTACATGCTGTATTGGTTCAATTTAATGTACATTTACATGTCCCTTTAATGACCTGATGCCCATTAAAAAGGTTCCTAAACACATATAAGCAGTGGTAACATGTGCACAAGTGGCCCACTCACAAAGCAGTGTATCTGCTCCATACATTCAATTTGCATATCGCTGCTGCCCACCACATTTGTCAAGAAATTTGATAAAAAATCAATAAAAAATCTTTACAACAAAAGAAAATGATCAAATAATATGTTCAGACCAACGTGTAGACTGTTGGGAACCGAGGCTAACCTCAGATAGATCGGGAAGTGCCTTTGGATTGCCGTGTAGTATTAGCAAGAACATCTTTGTTTTTACTTTTTCACATTTAGAAAACATGTGCCACACAGTCTACTTTATCAAGACTCTTACTGGTCCTTTAGCGAGGAAGACATTAAAGAGCTTCTTAAAATGACCTTGAACGTCCTAACACAATTGATAGCCTGGCCTACTACAATGTGCGTCAAATAAATTAATAATTCAAGGTAAATTAATCCCAATCATCTATTTTTTTAATTAGTAATTAAATGAGGCTTGTCTTCCTAATTATTTATGCTGAGGGAGAGAGAGAGAGAGAGATCAATAAACTGCCGAAACAAATCATGGCAGAATTTTTAATATATTCTAAAACGTTTTTCAGGAGTAGGTAGGATGGGTTTTAATCTTCATGGCTGAGGTCCATCCACAGGCTAGCCTATATACTAATACAACAGCTTTATATACAACAATAATACAACAAAGTCTTTGGGTGGCATGGTTTTGTTGAACAGCAACAAATGCTTACTGACTGACCCATGATGACACGAACGATGACTTCTGTCTCACGGATTAGACTAACCTGCTACGATTCTTCTTTTTGAGGGCAAAGGTTGCTCTTGCACCACACACTGCAAAGGCCATCAAACCAGCAACATGGATGTTTCACAATTTAAACAAACAGCGTGCATGCGGTCTGAATCACAGCTAATGCACAACAGATCGTCTGCCAGAGAAACACAAACAAGACGCGGGGTCAGTTCCATGGCGAACACGATCCTTCCCATGTTCCTCGGTTCAAAGTACTTCCATGCGTACAGTTTCAGGAGGTTAATGGTGCAAAAAAGACAACGGCATCCCTTAATGTAGCCTAAGGTGAACATTACCGCAGCGTTCTAATTAAGCAGGGCAGCAATGGCTCTTCTAACGTAATGGCCGCCACTCCTCAGTTTTACGCCTGGGTGAAATACAGAGGCCTGGCCACTGTTTCCCAGTACAAAGTTTGAATCATCCTTTTGTGAACTAAAATGATATCCGGAAAAGCAAACTTACGAGGGACACTCATGTTCCAGGAAACATCGTTGTTTACAACACCGTTGATGTGTTTTGAATTTTGTAATCACAGGAAAAAACAAATTGGATGGATTGGATTGCAAGTGGCAAGGGTGTATTTTGGCGTGTTTGGCTGCAAATCGTGATGAAATAAATGAAAAGGAGGCAGACATTTTCAAAATCACAACCCGATAGTCCCTCCCCCCCCCTCTCTCCCCCCTCGTCTGTATACAGGTAGGCGCCCCGCGCATTTGTCTCATTCATCTCTTGGCTTCCATGCTCTAATAGCTTTTCAGACGCGTATCGCCGGGGTAAGCAGAATCCTCCAAGGTTATGTCGCACAGCCAGAGTGGTTGCTTGGCTAGCGACGCCACCTTTTCCCTTTGCGTACCTTGTTGTCGGCTTAAGGGACGCTAACAGCGCGTGAGAAGGGCCTGGTCGTTTCCGTTCACAACGTGGACATGTCCTCCTGTCCTCCTCCTCCCCTTCTTTTTCAGCTGTGCTGTGCATTGTCGTTTCCAAAGAGGACACACATCTCTGTGTGTGTTTGGGACAGCTAATGTATGCCATATAATACACACGTAAAGTGTGTGTGCGTATGTGTTTATGTATGTACAAGTGTGTGACAGTAAGGTGTCAAGCAGCCAATAGCCATTTGAAAGCCTTCTCAGCCACATGTTCACACGGTAGAGCTTTGGGCCTTTTTGCTGTCTATCCGAAGGAGGCTCCAGCCCCAGGTGTCGTTCCCTCTAAGAACCATTTCCGAAACCCTTTTGTTAGCGTCTTAATATGAAAAATAGCTCTGAACGACTTATCCTCACCCTGGAGTCAAAGATAATGCGACTGAATGCTAAACCACATCCACATACTGGTTCAGAAAGGAGAGGGAGAGAGGAAGGGAGGAGAGAGAGAGAGAGAGAGAGAAAAGAAAGGGACAGAGAAAATTAGCCTGATCTCTTTTGTGGCACAGTTCTTGGGCACTTAATCATCCCCCCCCCCCCCCCCCCCCCCCCTCTATAAATAGACGGTTGCAGCCACGGAATATTGGAAGGAGATGGATGTGGGCAAAGGGAACATTTTACCCACCTCCTATGTTCCAACCTCTATATTCCAACAGTGTTTTGTTGCTCTCACCCTGGTCTATCTCTGTTCTCTAGTTTCACACTCAGCCCGTCCAATCTGAAGGAGTCCTGCTGGGTCGAACGTCCTGCCTGTAACTTAGCAACGCTGGCAAACGGTGCCACACTTTCTGCATGCAGGTGAGCACACAAGCACTTGTACAGTTCAACTCAGGTAAAAATGTGAAAAGGCACATATTCACTTCATCAGTGATTGACCTGGGCTGCTTGAAATACACAGTTATAGCCACACTTGCTTGCGTGACTGTTATTGGAAGTTTTAAGGAGGTCTCTGTGTCCAACTATGAGCCTGTGTGTATTGATTTGATTGTTTGGAGCTTCTATTTCAATTTGAGCAACGTAATGCAAAGGTGTGCCGTCGCAGGGAGGAAATGAAGTTGTTGTAAGGACCAACCCGCCCTGGAACCATCGAACCATGATCTTAATCTCCCTGCTCTTCCCTATTCATGCACAGAGCTGAGCTGAGTACGAGGCAGAAAAAAAAAGAAAAGACAGATTATTGGCAGCCTGACATTTAAAAATGTTGCCAATTAAAATGTCATAACACCCAAATAAGCAGAGGTTACCTGCACACAAACACCAGTCTCTGTATCTGCTCCATACATCCGAGTCATTTGGACAGGTTTATGAATTCCATTTGGGATAGCGCTACTGTCCAGCACCCTCTGGTGTTTGCAGATTAGATGAAACGCTAATGTGAGTTATCGTTTGAACGGACCCTTTCTTCTCCTGGGGACTCCATGGCCGGTATAACTAAGACTATTGTTTTGGGGTGGGATTATCAGATGGATGCAAGCCTAACAATCAGTCGTTCTACATTTAAACTTATTTTTTAACCTACCAATGTATTTACAGCCTAAATACCATAAAGCGAACTGTTCCATAGCACATACCTTTAAGGACATGTTAAAGGGTTAGTCATTATCACTGCGTTTGTACGTTCAACACTGATAATTAAAGGCAAATGGTTGGTAGCCTCGAGTGAGTAATAAAGCACATGGGCATCCGAACGCAGCTTTTGTAATCACGGCTCAATCCCATTTCCATTCGTTTTTGAAGCAAGACTATGGCTCTAGATATTCCGCCCCGTTTGCAGAGGCAGGGTTCTTTGTGTCTGCGGTCACTGCCTCCCTGTAGTCTGGGCGGTGCTAGCGACGGCACGTGGGCACTGCCGTGCCGGGTGAGCAGGACAATGAGGAGCTCCCAGTCACCGGTTCCACCGGTTCCACTTGGGTCGTCACGACGGTCCATCCACTGGGTCTGCTAGCACACTGGACGGTAAGGGAAACACCCCCCATGTTAGATGAGGAGGGAAGCAGAACAAAATCATCCATTTCAAAAGAAACGTATATGCTGGAATAGATTACAATATGAGAAAGGGTCATATACGCTGTGCTTCCACCACATCAAAATGGTAGATGGCATGCATGTTGCCAAAGAATTATGTTGATTTAAAATCCATTGGCAAGTACTTTTGCAATATTAAGGGAAACAAGGATTCGATACAATTTTTACATTAATTCATAACATATTGGTCAAATGGAGTTAGCTGTTTCCATAGTCTAACTCCACAAGACATTTCCATTTAGCAAGCATGTAGCCACAGTATATGGACTTTGTTGTGTGTATGTGTACGTGGGTGAATGTGTATGTGTTTGTGTATGTGTGTGTGTGTGTGTGTGTATGTGTACGTGTACGTGTGTGTGTGTGTGTGTTTCTTTATGTGCGTGTGTTTGTGTATGTGTGTGTGTGTGTATGTGTGTGTTTCTTTATGTGCGTGTGTTTGTGTATGTGTATGTGTGTGTGTATGTTTTTGTGTATGTGTACACTTCCTGTAGCATCCAGGGGACATATGTCCGCTTATTAATTTGCTCCTTGAAAAGAGCAGCTCTACCTCCTGCCCTCCAATAACAGCCCATGCTATTCATACATCAACGTTAAACTTTGTCATCCAAAGTGGACTGGCTCATATTTTACAGTAAATTGTGCTTTGGACCAGATGCCAAGGTACAAGTGACAGCATGCTGTATCCTCATTCATCATCCCTATCCGTTCTCCCCTCCTCTCTCTCCCCCTGTCCCCCTCGTCCCCCTTGCTCGCTCTCTTGTCTCCATGGAAATCAACCGTGCCCTTATCCCGCTGGGAAAGGAGCTGACTGCAGACTTTCGGCGTAGCAGTGAACCACATTTCTCGCAGATTGGCACATTGAACTTCCTTTTGGGACAGGTACACACTAAAACAGGCAAATATATTTTTGTGTGCCACATGCGTCGATGATAATTGAAAATTACGTGTTTTCTAAAGCGGAAGGATTAAAAGAATACGAATATGAAAAACATAATGAACATATAAAACATAATGACTTCCCCACTGTATTCTCAAAATGACAAAACGGAAAGAGCTAAGAGCGTGATCATAGTGAAGAACACGGGGAGTGATTACATTCTAAGACGACTGTCTCAGGACCAATAATGGGGTAGAAGGAGATACTGGGAGGATACTGGGAGGGAGGCGGTGGGATTTCAGTCTTCTGACGTCATAAACGCTGTGCTTTTTGAACCAGGCAAGCAATTTGTGAAAACATTTGCACCCAGTCATTGGCTTGATTGAAAATCCGTACTAACACCATTGACGTAAAGAAAAATAAGAGACTATCCGAGCACTGATTTATATTTTGACTAACAATTATATTAGTCACACTGAACGAAAATGAACGGTCCTCGTGTGATACTGCCAGTCGGTATATGTCATGCATCAGGCGAGCGGTTTGAACTGCATTTATTCCATGTAATCTTACTGGCTGTGTCTGACTAATGTTTTGTCTTTCTGATGGAGAGATGCACATAAGTCTTTGAGCTTGAGTCCAAGTCAAGTCTCAAGTCTGTAGCAAAACCCATGTGCAACCACAGGCTTTTGAGAGAAGAACTGGTTCTAAGCTAATGTTGCAGACTATATCAACCTTTTTTTCTGAACGTAGAGAGGGTGCCTTAAAAATGTATATAGACTAACAAACAACAATCCAATCAGAAATAACTTTGCTTTATTTTGCCATGTGTACATGTAGCAAACTGTAACAGCATTGGTTTGAACAAATCACTCATATAGACTATAATGTGGTAATTATAAAAATAATAGAAAAGAAAAAAAAATATGTAGAAGGACAAATAAAATAAATAAGCCCCGGTTCCATGTAGCACCACCGTCCCCCAGCCCCGGTTCCATGTAGCACCACCGTCCCCCAGCCCCGGTTCCATGTAGCACCACTGTCCCCCAGCCCCGGTTCCATGTAGCACCACCGTCCCCCAGCCCCGGTTCCATGTAGCACCACTGTCCCCCAGCCCCGGTTCCATGTAGCACCACCGTCCCCCAGCCCCGGTTCCATGTAGCACCACTGTTAAGGCAATCTATTGGAGAACGTGCTTTTTGAACCAAGGCATTAATCATTATAAGTTTAACGACCCTTTAGCTGAATATAACTTCCAAGAGGTCACTGTTCTAACCCCTAGGCTGGATATAGTATTCCAACCTTTAAGCTGCATTCTTCTAAACTTCACTACACCTGTTGCAGCCTGGAAAAAGCAAGGCTCGCATTTTATGGGTGTAGATATAAGACAGCAGACTTTAGGTTTAGATCATCATTCTCTTTGGGCAGCGTCTTACACGTTGTGTGAGTATGATCCTTTTGCAAACGAACTTTGTCCTTTGCAGAAGTACTATCTTGGTAAAATACTGGTATCAATCTTTATTATCTGGCTAACTTGTGTTTACAAGTTTGTTGTACAACAATATAGTATTTGATCCCAACCATTTCAGTGTCTGTGTCTTATTGTGTTCTATTTTACTTATGTTCGTGAGTGTATAAAGATCGGATCCACGACACCACCGTCCCCCAGCCCCGGTTCCATGTAGCACCACCTTCCCCAAGCCCCGGTTTAGTGGAGAAACTGAATACATGGAAGTGACTGTGACCTGCTGGTTCCTTCCCAGCATATCTCCTTGTGTGTCCTAATAATGTCCTCCTATATATAATTGAAATGGCCGTTTGAAATTGTAAACGCACCCATAGCTGAATAATCAGCAGGCTAACTATTAAGCTACTTTTAATAATTAACCCATCTTCGTCTAACACTGTATGTGGGCTTAAAGCTGCTACTTGCAGGGCTAGCATACCCTAACTTAGATGGACAGTCGAAAACTGCGTTTCTCCACCTGTATATGCACTTTTGCTAGATGTATTGGCAGATTGCTCGTGTTTCCGCCCTTTCATGCAAAATACTTGTTGCACTTGCTGTAACGAGCATTGTCACCATCGACTCTAGTGAAGTTGAACCATACTTTTGAACGTTTTGTTCTCTCCGCCATTGTCACTATATGAGCAGGGTCTATCTCTCTCAGTGCACGGTGCTGCAGTGTGCAAGAGAAAGAGCTACGCCCGCCCATAGACCGTAGACGATTGGTATCGGAGTGACCTAGTTTGGAAAAAGTTGTCCTTGTAAAAACATAATGTTGTGAATCGGGGGTCCATAACTGGAGGTCAGCACTTGCCAAGGCTACTGCACAGGATGTGTGCACTTTTATACAGTAATCCATAATTGCCGACACTACATAATGTTACCATAACTATACAACTGTGTGATGTTTCACTCGATACCTCTGTAAGGTATTCCAGCAGCCTTTAGTCCCACCACCTGTCTCTCCCTGTGAAGTCTGTCTGTCATTGGGACGCATCATTGCTCTTGCATCCTGACAACCAATCAATCAAATACTGGCCTTCTGGACTGCGCCCAAAGCCACCCCATGCATGTTGTCATGGTTACCACCGGGATGCACAATCCAGCATGACATTGGCAATGCCATGGCGTTTTTCCGTACCCCAACTTCTCTTTCCGTCTCTGTGTACGTCTCTGTGTCTCTCTATCTCTCTATCTCTATATCGCTCTACCTCTAAATCTCTCTATCTCTCTATCTCGCTCTGTCCCTTGAGCTGTCTTTATCCTTGTTCAGGTGCATCAGTTGGACCCAACGTGACTCCACCTCACATCATCCTGCCACTCCGTCACGTCCCCATCCAACACGCTCCCCCTTGGTCTCTCCAGCTCTGAGACTCGTGGCCTGAGCCGCAGTGTCTCTCTCCAAAGAACAAGCCAATGTAGCCTGTACACAGCCACTTTCTGATGACATCTCTTTTTCTCCTTGAGTAATTAAATGGAGGATTTGGGGCGCAGGCTGGGGTGACAGGCGGGCCGCTGAGATAGCCGCTCGCTCTAATTAGAACCACATATCTCCGCTCTGTAAAAACACCCGTCTCCAGCGCTTTCTGCGCCGGCACTGATTTAGACACCCCGGCGCAGAGGCAGCCATTTAATGAAGCCCCTCTGACTGTGCTGAGTTTCACCGAAAAGCCCAGAAAAGCCAAAGAACACTCGAGAGACAAATGTATTTGTTTGCCCCCCCGTCTTGGAATGAAAATAAATCGACGCGCGGAGGACTTGAGTCCAGTGCAAAAGGACGGACTGGGGCCGAAAAAACAAACTAGGAAGCACAAACACCGGGCAAGAGGCGGGGCAAGGAAAGCGATGGGTTGGCTCTGTAAAGTGGCTTTGTCCTGACACAGTGGACGTGTACGGAGACCTCGTTTGCCGGCAGCTAACGCTGGACACTTGAAAGATCACAGGCCGATTGTGTAAAGCAAATCGTCAGCAGCACAGGGGTTGCGGTACAGTGGCTGAAGCACATTCTCAAACACTGTCCAGTGCATTCACACATGTTTTGAAATGAAATTGCCTCTAATGTAATGCACGTCTTGTATTTGTGAAATCCCTCACAGGGGGGTTTGCTCAACTCCTTGTTATATTTTTTTTCCTATTTTTACAGCCGTACAGATTTTGTAAAACAACACCAAAAAGCTGAGCGTCGGCCTTCTGACTGTGGGCCCTGCTGGCCTGTATTGCTCGGCCGGGTCCGGTGTGACATGGTCCAAAGCTGAGGATCGATGAGATGCTGAGAGATCCAACCAGGCTTTGCTCTGCTGATCCGACGTAGGGTGGCGGGCAGCAACGCCAGGTGATGCAATAGCCTGAACTAACGAGGCAGCGTGGACGCTAAAGTTGTGTGACAGTTAGCTGTGTCTGATGAAATAAGCCCGCTGTAGCAGTTATTTAGCGCGACGGACACCGAATACATTTGAACCGCACGGCTGTGCAGAAAAAGAAAGAAAGAAACGATGGCCACGTATTAGCAAAGGCCGTGTAACAAATCATTGTATTCAGTAATGTTGTTGGTTGTTTTGTTGTAGATGGTGCAAGTTTAGAGTACACTTACAAACGTATTAGCAAAGGTTAATGGAGATTTAAACGCAAGTTTTGTCCCATACGTTGACAGCTAAAAAGAAAAAGGAGAAAAGAGAGAGAGAGAGAGACTGAAACTATTGAGCAGTAAATGGATGGCTGCTGTCCAGGCAACAGAAGAATGTGTGAAAACGGTCTGCAGGGTAAATAGGTTCTACCGGCGGTTAACCAGTGTGTAATTGAAAAGTTCTACGCACAGGCTTGATTTACAACCTGCTGAGTCAAGTTGCCCCAATTGTCTGTATGGGTGCTCATTGAGATATTTGTTCGTGTGTGTGTGTGTGTGTGTGGCTGTTTGTTTGTGAGGGAGAGATGCATGGAGACACAAAGAGAGAGAGAAAGAGAGAGAGAGAGAGAGACAGAGAGAGGACACTCAAAGAGAGAGCCCCGAGAGAGTGCAAGCGGGAACCAAAGAGGGAGTGAAAACGCGAAACCGAGTCAAACAGCGAAACATAAAAGCAGCGCCTTCAGGAGGAGACCACAGTGGGGAGCCGGGGACCAAACAAGAGTGAGACAAAGTTCAAAGGGAGAACCGAGGTGCCCGACACGAGAGGCGGTGCTTACAGCATCTCGTAACGCACCCTGCTATTTCGGAGCTAGTCTGCTTCCGTCGGGGGAATAGCGTGCACAAGTTACTCTGAGGTCGAACACACGCTGCTGGGGAGGGGATACGCAGTCACGGGCACTTTGTTTACGCCCAGCCACAGATTTGTTTGTTTACTGAGCCTGGCGCTGGTTTATTTGAATGAGGACACGAGAAAGGCAGTTTACAACTGCGGGGTAACTGTGACGTGTAGCTTCTTCAGCATCCATGCTGTGGAGTTCTGATTGCAGAAAAGCGTTACTCGGTGTTTGAGTTAGGGATCAGTGGAGTGTGAATGGGAGCCAGATAGAAAGATGCGACGACAGTTGACTCCGGAAGGAGACTAAGAGGGAGCAAATCAAGGAAAATAAAAACAAAGATTATGAACTTTGTAATTATTAAAATGATCAATAAATGTTTTTGTCACTTTCTCCTAAAGCGCACAAAAACGCATACTCCCACTTCTTGCCTTCAGTGCTACACAGAGAGAGTCTTACCAGACTCTACAGGGAAAATGAGACCATATAATTGAAGAGCATAATCCATTTTTCATTTCCCTAGAAACACAGACGTAGACACAAACACACACACACACACACACACACACACACACACACACACACACACACACACACACACGCAGACGTCTCTCTTGCCTCTCGTGCTAGCCCAACGAGGGGAGGTCACAGGTTCTGTGGTTTCCGGTATTGCATTGTCCCACATTGACATCGTGGCTGCCTGTGATGGACGGAGCTCCTTCATGATGCTGCGTCCTGTCTCAGGCACGTCACCGCCCGGGCCCCTCCTAATGAGTTCTGGAAGCCTCCGCGTGTCCGTCGACGAGCCGGCCTCGGCGGGACTGTTAGGCTTAGACGCTCGGATGAGTAAGCTCTCCCTGTGAGGGCCGGCTTCTCCGCGTCGCCGAGCTGTTGCATGCCGTGCTACAACTAATGACAGAATGTGTGCGGCAGAGACGCATGGCTGCATTCCCAGGATATCCCCCTTCAGGCAATAAACAACGGACAGGGAGTCATGCACAAACAGATTTTAATAGCGTGAGCGTTTCAAGGTAAATTGACCTACTGCAGTGGCGGTTCACAGATATTAGGGGCACATGAGAGAGGACTGATAAAGACAGTCATTTTGACACTGGGCGTATATAGAGTGCAGCTAATTAGACTATGATCTTAGAAAGGCTAATTAAGCCTCCCCTCTCTCTAGCCCTCTGTCTTCTGTACTTAGGGCACTTGCATTTTTTCCTGTGCCTCTTTCCCTCTCACCGTCTCTCTCATGTTTTCTCTCCCTCTACCTCTTTATCTATGTTTTACTCTAGTCTTAATTTCCTGCACGTATGCAGCACATGCGGACAGATACACACAAACACAATATCTAATTACAGACACCGCTTAGGAACAGGGTTCTGTTATCAACATTAGAGGATTGTGAAATGTGTTGCAGTATTTGTGATAGTCGGCCTGTGTTGAGTTGAAGGGAGGCGTTCATTGTTATTTCCCATTATGTTCCCTGGTTTCTTGGCTAGTTTCTGACATCTAGTGGTAACAGTAGGCAGTGGCCCTGGCTAAAAATAAAAGAATAGAATAGAATAGAATAGAATAAAAAATATATTTTATTGAATTGAATTGAGTGCAATACAGATCTGGCCATGCTGGTGACCCCTCTGCATTACAATGGAAGCTGTGCCTTAAATGTAAGCAGCGATGTGACCCAACAAAGATCCATTCAGTACAACAGCCGCGACAAATGGCATGGTGATCCCCTTCAGTGTCATTGGTAAACAGAATTGTCTACACCAGATGGCGCCAGAGGTCTGCTGACAAGCTTGCCGTTTTCTGAAGCGCAGACATTCAAACACAGTAGAGCACGTATTTGAGGTTAAGTGTAAGCTTTTAGTATAGGCCCATTGCAAACAGAATCAATACACATTTATGAACTTGTACATGTAAATCAATGATAGGACATTCTTTTATAGTTTATTCATTTGAGATATATTCTCAATGGATTAAAGTACTCTGAAAATAGGTAGAATAGAATAGCTTGCATTGACTAGGATTCTTTGGCCATTTGGCCACCACAAGGATGGTGTTCCGCAGAGAAGGCATTAAATGCCTAAGACTATTTCCTCCCTGCAGCAGGAGACCAGAATACCAAGCCGTCATTATCCTCTCCGTCCGTTTCCTGTGTGCAACCCCCTAACCTGCCCTCCCGTCTCCTCTCTCCTCTTTATTGTTCATCTCCGATGTGTGGCGGCGTGCGCCCGGCAAACGTCTCTGTGCTGACGCATGATTTGGCGAGCCCCCCTGTTGCGCCGTCTCCTCCAGGAAGTGAATGTGCCGCGGCCGTCTCCCTCTTTGACCTCCCTGTCAAACATGTGCATATTCACAGGCGGGGAAGCAAGGCCCCGAGACGCGTCCAATTCAGACGGAGGTTGAGCCTAATGACAGCATTGAAGGGACAGAGATGTCCGCTGATTTACGCTTGATCGTATTAGGGAAACATGGAGTGTGTGTGTGTGTGTGTGTGTGTGTGCGCATGTGTGTGCGTGTGTGTGTGTGTGTGTGTGTGTGAGGGGATTTGAATGTGAGTGTGTGTGTGTGTGTGTGTGTGTGTGTGTGTGTGTGTGTGTGTGTGTGTGTGTGTGTGTGTGTGTGTGTGTGTGTGTGTGTGTGTGTGTGTGGGTGAGTGTGTGAAAGTGTTTGAGAGTGTTTCCGACCATAGCAGGACACAACATAGGCGGCGTGGGGGCGACCAAAGGGGAGAGGAAGGGGATGCCCTCAAACAAGGTCAAATATTAAACCCCGACCTTGACCTAGAGCTCAGCTCAGCAGTCCACTGGTTGATCAATGACAAACGGAGAGAAGCATGGATCTGCTTTATGAAAATCAATGGGGCATATTTGATGACAGCGTTGCGATGTGACAAGTTGGATTATTGGACGTGCCATACTACCATACAACACATGTATAGGACGTGCTTTATGCATTTGTTTCTGTTTTGTTTCTCATCGGACCATAAGGCACTGGCCACTCTAAATGTGACCTGTCAGCTCTAGCGGATGCGAGGGCAGATCCACAAATCGGCCATGTTGGCATGAAACAACGACCATGACGCTTAATCCCCGCGGACCAATGCAAAGGGTCCGTTCCTCTGAGTCAGCTCACCTCCAAAGACGTCGGCCAATGCACTTTCCCCACATGCCGCTGCCTTCCCTGCCCTGAGGCGCCCGACGCCCGTCGCCCGGCAGCCCTCGCCCCGGGGCGGACAGGCCCGAGGAGGGGGGACAGGAACGGGCCGCGGGGCTGGAAGCAGGAGGGTAAATATTTGTTTTGTGATCACTCCGTGCAGCCCCAGACCTCTGTGTGCCTCTTAAGAAAACGTTCTCTCGCTCGGGAGCGACCAGGGCAAACAATCCCACATGGCCGTGTCTGGCTGGCTGGCTGGCTGGCCGCGGCCTGCCCTGCCTGTTTGTTTGCTCAGACTGTGTCGGCCCCCGCCGTGACAGACGGAAAGAAAAAAGGAACAGGAGAAAGGAAGAGAGAGAGAGAGAGAGAGAGAGAGAGAGAGAGAGAGAGAGAGAGAGAGAGAGAGAGAGAGAGAGAGAGAGAGAGAGAGAGAGAGAGAGAGAGAGAGAGAGAGAGAGAGAGAGAGAGAGAGAGAGAGAGAGAGAGAGAGAGAGAGAGTGTGAGAGAGAGAGAGAGAGAGAGAGAGAGAGGGTGGGATGGATCATTTTCGGTGAAAAAGGAGAGCCTGTCCAGTGGAATCGCACCCCTACAGTTTCCTTCATATCATCGACAGTCAAGTTGGAGGGTAGGGATGGGTGCCTGGCCACCACCACCGCAACAAAGACGGCTTGGATTTGAAACAAGCGAAGCCTTTCCTCTTTATGTGAAATGGGTGCGTGGTGTGGGCGTACCTCTGCAACCCGAGGAAGACCCACGCGGGACATATGGTGTCCCGGTCTCTTTTTGTCCTTACCTCCGGGTGAAGATCCGTCCATCTGTGAACGACTGCGTCCATCCCCTTGGGTGGGTCTTTGTGGTTACCAGCATTTGTTTTGTGAGACATGTGTGTCTTTGTGTGTGTGTGTGTGTGTGTGTGTGTGTGTGTGTGTGTGTGTGTGTGTGTGTGTGTGTGTGTGTGTGTGTGTGTGAATGAGTGTGTGTTAAGTGTTCGTGTGCGCGTGCGTTTGTGTCTGTGTGTGTGTGTGTGTGTGTGTGTATGTGTGGTGTATGTGTGTCTGTGTTAGTGTGTGTGTGTTGTGTGTGTATGTGTGTGTGCGTGTGTGTGTGTGTGTGTTTGTGTGTCTTTGTGTGTGTGTGTGTGTGTGTGTTGTGTGTCTCTGTGTGTGCGGTGTGTCGAGGGGGGGGGGTTGTCATCGGAGGGGGCTGGTGTGGAGGGGGGGATCAGCGTTTGAAGCAGCAGATCAGAGGATGGTGTGAGGGATCACTGGGTGCTGGAGAGAGATTAGCTCCCTCACAGAGGAGCCCTGGAGAGGCGGGAGCGATGCCATCCCAGCGGGCAGATGGAGGAGAGCCATTGACCTGTTGGCCTCTGTCACAGTCTGCGCGGATCATGCTAATGACGGAGGTAAGTTGTGTTTGTGCCAAGTGCGTGTCCGGGAATCGTTCGGCGCTGCGTCTGTATCCTTCTCGAACGCGCGGGCACATGCGTCATCTCTGTCTCATTCTTCTCTCTAGCTCGAATCCCGGCACACACCCATTCACACACACACACACACACACACACACACACACACACACACACACAAACGCTCTCGCTCCCTCACGGCATGCCCTCACGGTGGTCGAGCGCACTTCTAAAGGCTTAATCTGTCGGTCCCACCTCTCTGGTTAAGGGAACAAAGGGCCCTCTCCCCTGACACAAAGGCCCCTCACACTCCCCTACACACACGTCCCATTCCAGGCCAGAGAGACCACCCATCCCTGGAGACCAGCCTAGCACCCAGAGAGGGGGAGGGACTGTGGGGGTGGAGGCTGGGGAGAGAGGGGGAGGGGGGGGGGGGGGGGAACAGTGGCCGTGTGTGGGTTGTAGTTTTCTACACGGTCCAACTCGTAGATGGTCAAACTCATACCCGTTTTGATTTGCACCATGCTAGAAAGTCTAACCGACTGCTGTATCATTTGTCATTAGCTGTTCAACTGCAACTAACCACCCATTCGACCAAGACATGTCCCATAGGACTGAGGCTTGGGTCCACACCTTGTAAGTGAGCTCACCAGTCCAGTAGTGACTCTCCACGGCCCCTCACGCCGGGGTTGTAGGAGTGAGCCCTGGAACCACCCATGGCCTCCCAGCTCCACTGCCTCGAGTCGCTGGCGTTTGTTTGAGCGGAGCTTTCCCCCGGTTTACTCACAGCCTCAGCCAACTCGCCCTCCAGATCTCCATAATCCGCAAACAATTATCATATTTGCCTGGATGGAAAACTCGGCGCCTTGTTTACCGATGGCAAACGAACAATTTGAACAGCTGGGTGTTTAGCGCAGCAACGCGGGCCGCTGGGCTCGACGGCCGCCCCCGTTCCTACGCAAATCAACGCGCGGGCGTTTTTTGTTTGCAAAGACGCTTTTTAACGGACTGCGAAAGTAGTCGAGCACAAACAAATGTCTGATCGACGCGCTCGGCCCGTCGTTAGGATGCGAGTCGCGTTACGTACGGCAAACAACCGAGCGACTCACATTTTCAAGGGGGTGCGACATTTTCTGGCGAGGCAAAATTAGCCCGCGAGTCCTGAGACCAGCGGGAAGGAACTAAAACGTTCCCACACCACATTAGAGAAGCGAGTGCGGCGACGGGAACACTGGAGTGATGGTGTCTGCTGGTACGCCTTGATATTCATGAGTTGACCTTTTTCCTGTTTCGGTTATTGAGCAATAATCACTTCCTTGTGTAAACAATGTGAAGTGAGGCGTGGGAACACGGGCTGTAAAGCTGTCAAGCACACGGAGACGAGGGGAAGGGTGGGCAACCCGTACAGGAGGAGAGACGGTTCCCTGGCTTTTACTGTACTAGGGGGCTACACCTCAGTGGCTGTGCGCCGAATTAGGACCAGGGAATGAGATCTTTCCCTACACTGTAACGAGACTTTCCTTCATATTCACGCACCATTTGTTGATAAAGAAACAATAGCCATGCATTCATGTATCAAATGTTGATAATAAAACTAATGAAAGTAATAGAATTTATTTTTTGAGATAAATAGCCTGTGTCCTGTGAAAGAGTCAGAGAAATCTGGAGGTGGATGGCATGAAGAGTGTGCGTGCAGATTTTTGGATGGCCAGGGCTGCTGACCAGTCAGGTAAATAAAGCAGAGAGTAGGGCCCCAGGCTGACTAGCCCGCCCATTAAACCGGCCCTGAGATATGGACAAACATGCCCATGGCCCCCGACACCACCGGCCAGAGACGCAGAGTGCAGAGAAAGTGGAGAGAGCGCCTAGCAACAGGGAGACACTGTTCCTCTCTCTCTCTCGCTCTCTCTCTCTCTCTCTCTCTCTCTCTCTCTCTCTCTCTCTCGTCCTTCTACTCTACTAAACAAATTAATCTCTCTTTCAGATCGAAAATGAAAGAATTAGAGACAGTTTCCTTCCAAGGTCAATGTTTTTAATTTGTGTTTGTCTTCGTGTTTAATTTGCCTGGTTATGAATTTCTCGTTTTAAATGTGAGTTACCGATGCTTAATGTTAATGCTCTTTTGATGTTGTCTCGTATTGTGTTGTCAGTCTGTAACTGTGTTTTTATGTATGCGCTTTTCCCCTCATATCCGAGTCCATTCTTACACGCACAAGATGAATTGTGCCCATCCATCCGATGGGACACTGTGTCCTTACGTTTTCTGTGACAGAGTGTTATGGCACGGTCGTCCCAGTGGCGTGTCAGCCCCTTTCACTCTGTTCGACAGCGACGGTACTTACAGGGATCCCCAGCATTGGCTTCTGGCGGAGACGTGAGAGAGGGAGACTCTCCGTCACATGTCTCCCAGTGTGCTCTCGGATTATTTCAAGATGTCAGCAAATCTGTCGGCAAGGCCCCGCGAGTGGGCTAATATTTTTACAGCGGCAAATTACAAGGGGGCTCCACGGAATGACAGAAGATGTCATTACTCTTGTTCGGCGAGTCGGAAAACGGAGAGGCCAACGGTGCCTTTCACCCGGGAGGCTTCCCACTCCTCTCTTTGGAGTCCCGCCGCCATCAGTGAGCTATGCAGACGCGGTCATTTTGGGCGACAAACGGATTTTTGTGAACTGCCCATAGCGTAGGAGCGTCTAGCCAAAATGGTGGACTGGCTGAAAGCTTGCGTGTTTTTTTTTTTTAATGAATGCTTATTATGTTGCCACATGTTCACAAACAAGAGTTTGGCCGCTGCCTCCTCGTCTTCCGTGACTTCTATCCCGGGCAGCGACGCTCCGCTGCCAGTCCCTGAGACCGGGGATTGATTCCCCGGGTCGGAGTGGGTGTTTGGGTCTATATATATCCGCCTCGTCTTCACCCCTGGCTGCCAAGGCAAGGAGTATCTCTTTCCGAGAGAACAGCCTGTCATTTGCCTCGCAATTGAAGGGCCGACGAGCCTTTTTTGCCGTTGCTGTACGGGACAAGGAGGGGTGACGGTGACAAGCCCATGTGCTTACTGTCTGTCGTGTTCTAGTAGCCCTGACGCATGGACGCTCGGGGCCGTGCAGTCCATTCATCATTTCAAATGTAGACAGTCAATCACAATCGATATGCTTTGGACAAATGCATGCTTTTGTCCGTTTTCCTCACACTTTGTTTAACAGCGTAAAAAGACCAAATTTGTGCCTTTGTGCATTTATGTTGATAAGGGGAAATTAACCTATGGGACTATGTTGCAACTACCTTTTTGCCTTGCGAATTGAAAGTCCACGTTTCATGACCTTGAGTTGAGCAACATGGGCCCTGTGTGATAGAAACTTGCACATGGAAGTCCTTATAGTGTGTGCGTAGAGGTCAGCCTGGGCTGGGCTGCGCGGCCCCGCTGAGCCGACCCGCGTGGGCCCCGGTGATTTATGCGCCGCCCCTGCTGCGGGCCCCGCTGAATGTGCCATGTCGTGTCGGGAGACCCCGCTGCTGCAGTGACGGGCCCGCACAGCGATCTGTCAGAAACACAGTGGGAGCACCCGACCTCCCAGCAGCGCCCAGAGCTCTGTGTCCTAGAGCTCTCTCTCTCTCTCTTTCCCTCTTTCTCTCTCTCTCTCTCTCTCTCTCCCACTCTTTTTCTCTCGTTCTCTCTATCGTTCTCTCTCTGACTCTCTCTCCCACTCTCTTTCTCTCGTGTTCTCCCTCTTTCTCTCTCTCCCGTTCTATCTCTCGCAAATGCAACTCGCTTACACTTCCCGTGGACTCCTTCAACCCATGGCTTTCGTTCTTTCTCCCCTTCTCTCTCTTCCCCTATCTTTTCTTGCGTCGACCCAACCTGCGTGCACACGCACGCCGCAGATGCAGACGGGCAGCTCCTGAAACAGCTGGCCCGAGTAACACTGAGACGCTGAGGTGGGTAAACGGAGCCTGTTTGTTTTGGAGCCATGGAGCAGAGTACACCAGGGCCTGCATGTACCCTTCAGCGGACGGAACATGCTATTCTCTCCTGCGCTGCCCCTCCTCTTTCTCAGCCCTCAGCCAACCACCTCTCTCAATAGACAAATCAATCAGCGTGGCCATATGTGGTGATGTCATGTACCCTAAGGGGCAGGGGGAGAGGCTTGATAGACCCATCTGCTTTTGCTTGGGGAACATTCCAGAACTCCACCATTAGCATGGCTGTCAAGGGCATATTTAAACGTTGCTATCTGTTTTGGTGGAGAGAAAAAAGAAGATATGCAAACTAACAAGGAAGAAACATGGAAATGCCCTTTGTTTAATGGTCAATTCTATTATCTAAAATTACCTAGATAAAGAAAATGCCATAAAAACAGGAAAACATGAGATAAGTCTATAGAAAATACTGACTACGAATGGATTGCTCGCCTTGCTTTGAACTATTCTTTCCCAGTGGGACCACTAGGTCTGAGAATCCGATGGATTGGGTAACATTTGACCAGCTTCTATTCTGGTTGGGCAGATATTTTCCATTTACGGTAGGGCAGCTTGATAATAATCTGGGAAGAAACCATGCCACAAGGAGGTTCCAAACAACGCCGCTCTGCCTTGTCTAGAGCAATGTCCCTAGGACCCGTGTAAAAACACAGAAGTACTGATTTTTGACTCTGTGTGAAAAGGGTTTTAGAGTAAAAGGGTACGTACGTGAGCACACAAACACACGCACACACACACACACACACACACACACACACACACACACACACACACACGCACACGCACGCAAGGACCCCAGGGACGATTCACAGAGCTGGGAAATCAACAGTGGACCAACACCTCCTCTCCTGCTGCACGTGCCATGGAACGATTACAGCCATTAAACTAGTCGCCACCTGTTAACTGCTATGTAAATATTCATCTGCACTTGCAACAGCATGTTAACTGCTGGTCTGCATGGAATTGGCTAGTCCACTAAATCAGGCTTGTGACAAGTCTATGCTGAGGGACAAGAAAAGGTTAGTGAACTCATAAAATGTAAATGCTGTGCCGGAGCAGTAAAAGGTACAAATGGGAGAAGGCTTTATTCCAGAGCTAACATGCAGCCATAACATGGTTACTTGTTGCTATGCCTTGTTTTGTTTTTTTGCACAAAGAAATAATTGAGAATAACACATGTGTGTATATTTACGTGTGTGTGTAGTTTTCAAACAATCTGTTGAACAAAACCTTTTTTTTCCACTTAAGCACATTTCACGTGGAAGCAGTTACCAGTGAAGAAAACAAGGACTGGGAGCCATCTTTGCGCCAGCATCTTACTTCAGTCAGCAAGCGCAGGCAGGAATCTGGTAGCCATTTTGTGATAACATTTAGCGAGCCAGGCTGTAAGAGGTTTTAAAGCATTACCATAATGAAGGACCCCCAGTGACTCAGCGGTAGGCCCCGACCGTATGGAACAAGAGCCTGCGTAATCTTTTTTATGTTTCTCCATATGGCTTCTGCAAAACACATTTTGAACAGAGTAATTTCCTCGCCTAAAGTAAGGACTGATAGATGTTGCGGTTTACTTTGGAGTGCAAAGAAGGGTGATAGCGTCGCCTCTCGAATCCTACAATCCCACCTCCCTTTCCCAACACTCACGATATGTTTGTGATTAAAAAAGAAATTCTCAAATTTTACATCAAATACAGACAGGATTTATAGCCATCGTCTTAGATTGATTGGATATTTGTATCGTATCGAGACACTGATTCTGCGTTACTTGGCTGTAACCTATCCTTTCAATTTCTAAATCGGTTGACTTCACTTGTGGTGCTACCGAACAGTCTAGACACTTTGATACCCTACACCCGGGGATATGTGTCGGCACTCTCACAATCACACGCACAATCACACACACACACGCACACACACACACACACACACACACTTCACCAATCTGAGCTCCGCACCCGAGTCCGATTCGTTTGGGGCGAAACGTAACGACGTTTCAACAGAGACGCTTTAACGTTGTTGTTTGTAAATCAATAGCACATTAAAAGGTAGTGGGGGTTTCGGTCTCCCACAACTTCCCAGCTCGTGTTTTACGGCCACATGAGCCAGAGCGAAGGAAACGTCTGGTGTAAAGCTGCTGTCCACACAGATGGAAAAAGGTCTCCGTCCACACAGCTATGGTCGTCCAAGCAACCGCAGCAGACTTTCACCGATTTGATTTCACCCTGTGGAATACGATATTTTTGACCAGTAATAGCATCACAGACGTTTTTCAGCAAAACCATACAACAGGGTGTGTGTGTGTGTGTGTGTGTGTGTGTGTGTGTGTGTGTGTGTGCGCGTGTTCCCGTGTGTTTGTGAGTTTTGGTAGGACATATTAGTCTTCCTATCCATTAGATCTGTATCATCATGACAAGTTTCTTGATTGTTCCGTAGCTTTCACTGTCTCGGGTCCGACCTGGGTAATGATGACAGAGGAACGCTCGGTATTCCCAGTCTTTCAGCAATCACATCCCACATCTGTCTCAGATCACTTTTAACACGATCTGGACCAATAAACTAGCCAAGGTTACACACAAACACACACACACACACACACACACACACACACACACACACACACCACAACACTAACACATGCTCCCATCAACACACAAGGTCACACACTTAAACACCCCCCCCCCCCCCCGAAACACACACACACACACACACAAACAGACACACTCCCGCTATCCCACACCTTATTTAAGCCTGCCTTATGACTCCCCTGACAGACCCTGGCCCAGTCGGCTCAACACATGCACACCGACATTCAATCACGGCGGAGCAGCGCCGACCCCTATATAAATCCATCTAGTAAAGCATCGCCCCGGCCATTCCCAATGCCAATGAGATGTCCTGCAGCCGGCAGGGGTTATATAGTGTCTGCCAAGCCAGCACTGTGATCGATGACCCTGTAATTGTTGAGGAGGAAATTAGAAGCACTGTGATGTCACATCCTAGAAACCCTTTTGCGGGACATAAATCCTTTGTCTTGCAATTTGCTCGTAAATCTCGACTTTCAACCCTATGTTTCTGCAAATAGCCATTGTTTTATTTAACGATAATGGATAGGAAGAGTGCCTTGTGTGTTACTGGATTTTTTTTTTTTCATCAGCTTGACCGTGGCCATCTTGTTTTCTGTCCGTGTCTCTACTCTAGGTTGGCTGGTTAGCCCCTGTCTGACTTCCAGGCTCCCCACCCACCGCCAGGGTGAGCACCAAGCTGTCTGCCCCTCCTGGGCTTCTCTGTCTGGGGGCGGCGGGCCTCTCTGCTCTGCCTCTTCATGGAGGTGTCTGGGCCAGCAGCATGCTCACGTCAGCTCAGAGATTAGCAGGCTCCCAAGCGTTAAAACACACGTTAGGGAAAGGGCACCAGTGTCTGAAAACATTCGGTCTGGAGAAGTCTTCAACCCTCACTGAAAGTTGTCAGGTTTATCTTGGTTAAAAATTATACCTTTTATTTACACAAACATTAATTCTTTTAAATTGACGTTGGCTTTCTGTAAGAAAATCAATAAAACAAAAGAAAAATAAAGTACTAAAATAAAATAAGATGTTTACACAAGTATTCAACCCCTGTGCACTAGAAGCTCTAAAATTACACAGATTAAAAATATTGCCCTAACAAGGACACAGTTGACTTACACTTGGCCTCACATCTGAAACATTAAAATAGCTCACGTTTTTGGTGTGCAAATGAAAGCTATATCGTTCTATGGAAGTTAGAGTTAAAGTAATAGACATGCATACATTAGTTCAAATTATAGAATATTATGTCCAAGTAATATTATATCCAAGTGTTTGGATATCCCAGTCTATACTGTTGGATCAATATTGAGGAAGTGGAAGCTGTATCACACCATCCAGGCACTACCTAGACGAGGCCGTTCCTCAAATCTCAGGCAAGGAGACAAGGAGACTTAAATAGAGCTACAGAGTAGCTGAGAGTGGAGTGAAGGTGCACCAGTTAACTATATCAAGAGCTCTGCACAATACTGGTCTGCTAGAAAGAAGCCATTGCTCGAGAACAACAGGGACTTGGCTTCTTTTTCCAAATGAAAGAAGAATGGATGGAGCAAAAACACGGGGAGATACTGCAAGAGCACCTGCTTTAGTCCACCACAAAACTGAAGCTTGGGAGAGATTTCACCTTTCAGCAGGACAACGCTCCCAAGCACAATGCCAAAACAACACAGGAGTGGTTTAACAACACAAGGGTGAATGTCCTACAGTGGCCATGTCAACGTCCAGATCTCAATCCTATCCAAGATCTGTGGCATTGTTTGGAAATTGGGGTCTACAAACCTCATCCAACCAACCAGCAGATTGTTACAAGATATTCTGACAATTAATTTGGGCTTTGAAAATTTACGGTTGTCATTTACGAGTTTGCAATAAAAATGTGTGAGTTCATCTTTTGGAATAAATTACACATTTGAAGTCAAAATTTTACTTTGATCACCATCCAAGGTTGTAAATTAAGTAACATATTCTCTAAAGGAAATATGTTTATGTTCATATATGTCTGCTAATCTAAAAAGTAATATGCTGTATCAAATGCCTATAATAATACAGTGAGAATGTGTTAAATATTCATATTAAAATACAAAATAATCCACAATACCATATTACTATTTAGTTTCAAGGAGTTTGAATTTAACTGCAAAATTTTGTAAAAGGGTGCATACTTTTCCTTTTAAAATACATATTTTCTGTTCAAATAATGTTGAAAGAGTTTTTGAGAACCCTTGTAAAAAGCGATCTCAATGGGACATGGCTGGTAAAAATAAATAGCCATTTTTAAAATGTAGTCAAAGCTTTTTACTTTTTTAGATACATTTTATACTGTAAAGCTATTGTCCTTAAGATGGGTTCCAAGGTTCTGCAGGGGGTTTGTAATTAGATGGTTTGTAATTTATTTCGATTACAAGGGCCTTTTAAATCAAGAATATTCGATACATTAAAAGTGGAGTATAGTTTTTCTGGTAGAGAAAATAAAGGGCAAAATGCATGGTGACATGTATAACGCTTAAGCCATTCCAGATTCTGTGCATAGCCAACCAAAGAACACATACAAAAAGACATGTTTTTATTTTATTTATAAATAAAAGCAGGACTTTTGTAACATCAAGTCTATGTGGTAGAAATAAACTGTTTTCTTGTTCCTCCAATCTTCCTACCACCAGGCTGCTGCCCTGTAGCTGACCCTGGGGGCCAGTGTCAGGGTGTTAATAGTCACCCCTGCCTGGGTTCCAACCAGGGTTTCTGCTTTACAACCGTGGAGAAGGGGAAATCTACTCTGGAACAAATAATTGAGGTGTAGCCATGGCGTAACAGGCTGTCCTATCTCTATTTCCTTCATAGTTGAAGTTACTACTCCAAGCAAGGTAGTAGCATATATTGAGGTGAGACTATTTACAGTCGCAATCTAAATTCAGCAAAAAGTCCTTTGAAAGCTGCACAAAGCCAACTGTTCTCTGTTGCTTGTATTTCTACGAATACAAGCATCAATACCATTAGAGGGCCTATTGAGTTTGGACAAGTGTTTGTCTACATTGGTGTGTGTTAGTGTGTGTGTATGTGTGCATTCACAGACACCCGAGCGAGACACCCGGGAGAGAATCCGTCAACCACATCTCCGAGCCGGCTCAATTTCTGCAGGAATCACAGTAATCCCACTGAAGAGTGCCTCTCTCCCACAGTGACATCCCATAATGGCACTAACACCGCAGCGTTGGGCGCACGGTTACGGCGGCCGCGCACTCGGATCAGCGCACATTCCCAATCCCCCAACCTGTCTGTATGCAAACACGGCGCCTCTCTGAGGAGTCTCCCTGATATCAGGCTGTGTTGCTCTGGGCCCGCCGTAGACGTATGAAGGGCCGCCATAACCTCCTCTAAACAGCCGCCTGGGGCATTCATTAACCCGGGGGAGAACCGTGCGTTGGCGAACGCCGTAAATTGGCTCACGGACAAGTATGTTTTGCGCCAGCATGGGTTCACATTGACGCCTCATATTGATGGCCTTGTAACGTTTTGAATCAGACTTTTCATAGCCGAACATAGACCATCAAAT
>JAPMUY010005759.1:0-55000 GCA_026901105.3 Galaxias olidus | reverse complement strand
TTCCCCTCGCTTTGTCTTTTTTCCATGCTGGGGAGAATTTCAGGCCTGACTTCCCACGGAGAAGCATGATTTGAAGAAACACAATCAAAATGGAAAGAGGGGAGGGCTGGGTGATTGGAGGAGGGCAGAGAGGACCCAGCGAGGCTCCCCTGTTGTGACAGCCTGTAGCGGGGCATTAGCAGGATGTCCGGCCAGGACAAATCTTCCAGTGGAAGGACTGTGCTCATACCCTGAGAATACCTTCCCCTGCCTGACAGGCTGTCAATCATTCCAGTAGGAGGACTTAACAGACAGGAAGTTGTGTACAGTCAGTAGCGGGCTGGAAACGGTGTTTTTTTCTCTCTCCAAAAAACAGAGGAATGTTGGGAAAGGTCCAACTTGTGGATTTTCATTCACAAGCATAGTAAATGAAGGTTGTCACCTTCCTCATCCCCTTCAATTTCATTTGTTGTGAGAATATTTGACTCCCGTTGCTGGTGGTTTCCATCACGAGGCAAGTGCAATCCGCACAGACGTGTGTCATTGTGGTGTCTTTGCCAAGTAAACAGCCGTACAATAGGAATAACTTTTATCCTCTGGGTCTCAGTAAAAAGAAGAACATTGAAAGAAGGATTATGAAAATAATGAAAATACGGATTTATCACAGAGACATAGATTACTCACCTTAATAGTTCTGTTTTTAACAAGGTTTTGGTTTGCTGCAACAGTTTGGTAAGAATAATATGGTCAACCTTGTCATAAATACAGTATATGTGTTATTAATTGGATTGATCATAATTTTTGTGGTGTGTGGAAATAGCTGTTGACTTAAGGTTGTCCTTCTTTAGTTTGTAGGCTGTGCATTTAGCGCAACACACATGCACGCATTCACATACCCACAAAGGCGCACACACACACACACACGCCCACGCAGGGTAGAGAGTTAGGCTACTCCCAGACAGCAGTAGAATCCCCAATTATCGCAGGATGCTGCATCAATTTAAGTGCTAATTGTGTGCGTAATGAGAGAGACTGGCTTGCAGTTAAACCGAGCGTCCGCACCCCTGTCACTGCGCCGGGTGCGCTGGCCCCACACTCTCCAGCTGAGCGCCGGTAACTAATTAAAAAACTGCATGCACCAAGGCGTTTTCATCTGATTCACACGATGGAGATTAATCCTCAGATAAATGCGTTTGACTGAGACCGAGCTTCACTGCCTGCCTTGCGTTTGGGCTGTTCTCAGAGTTTGTATAAAATTGTCTAAACATAAACCATGAAGAGAAATATTTGTAAAATTTGGCAAATATCTGACTTAAAGGCTTGACCTATTTACAACAAGAGGCAGGCATTTTGAAATGAGTAATTTCGCACGAAAACATTGTTTAGAATACTTTATAGCAAATCGTCAAAATAAAGCCAATTATAGGCCTATGTTACAAATAAAAAGAAAATTTATTCTTATCAAAATTTAATTATTTCCATTAATTGTTTTAACTTTTAACAGTAACCCCAAATATGAATTAGGAAACCGTAATCTAGGTTAAATTACAGGCTTTGCAATTGCAGTGTTTACGGAATAATTTGAAGAAAAATAATTGTCAACGAAATCAAATCTGTAAATAACAAAAAGGTTACTATTTACAATGCTACATACTTTTTTCACAATGCCTACATTTCAAGGATAACCTTTGGATTGGGTCTTTATTAGCCTGTGGAAAACACTTTAAGGCAGTAAACATTCCCGTTTTTATTTTATGTTGCGCTCAGCCTAATGGGTACAAACGAGGACTGTTAGCGGCTTTATTTTGTCTGTAAATTCAACCATGATTATATTTGATCAGACTCATAGCCTGGGAGATCGCCTCTGTGCCGCAGGTGGAATTTGTAAAACAAAGGGTGCCTAAGTCAAAAGTGATGCTGAATAAGACGTGTATGTGCGCGCATGTGTGTTGGCAGTCATGATATGTTGCCACAATTAGCCTACACTAAAGTATTTTTTAGCAAAAATATAAATTCGAACTGGTGCACAAAGTGCGAGCTGCAGCCATACAGTATATATTGAAATAGGATGTAAATGCCTAGGCCAATATCGTAATAGTTTTGTGTATCATATAAAGGCTAAAACAAATATAAAAAAAATAGAACGATGCTTGACAACCTTACAAAATATCCGTAAAGAACTATAGTGGTGACAAAATGATGTATTTTGTCAAGTCTGGACGCTAAGGTTTTTAATTTAGCCGATGATTTAGTATCGCTAAACAATGTGCTGTTTTAATATTTTGCAGCGTTCAATCTGTAATTGTTTTTATCTATCTAGAGCAACGTGATGAGCCGTACAGGCCTAAACATCCTGAAACATTGCATATTGGGTTAATTCACTTGGAAATATAGAATGTAGTGATCCTTTCGCCAGTCAAAACAGTCTATGCTCGTCCACAATTTCTTTCTGTCTGGGTCAGAGGTGACTGCTTCACAATCCCGCTTTCACTTGTGTGTTTCTATTCTAGTGTCCAATGAGGAAGTCGTTTTCAGTCCTGTTGCCCAATAAGAGCGAGCGGCAGTGGGTTGGGCCTTAGCAGTTTGAGAGAGGGATTGGGATAGTTTGGAGACGAGGTCTGGACACGAATTCCACTCGTCTTGGGTTCCTAATTTAGAGAAGTGTATGCAGTACGGGGTCTGCTCGTCTTTCCAGGTGGAATTCCTTGAGAAACTTGGACTAAACTAAGGGGCTCAAGTGGTGAACTCGATTCAGGACAGGTGAAAATCCCTCCGGATACTGTGAAAAGAGAACATGGAACCTATGCAGTAAGTAGCCTGGAACGAACATTAATACATTATGGTACCCGTATTACGAGCATATTTGGTTGTGGGTCATTATGCTATATGTGATATTTATTGGTTAGATGCGGCAATTACCCAGCAGCTAATAAATAACCTAATGAGCCACATGCAACACCTTGTTACACTGACAGAAACATAATTATGCTGTCATGTTGAGTCTCTTACTACAAGGCTATGTTGTTCTGCTCTGGGGGTTGTTATTATACAAATTTAAATGAAACAATAACGTCTTATTCATTTTTTACCCATTTGTGCAAGTGAAAATTCTGTTTCTTATAGTTATTTTGACACCAGATAATACGATTTTTCTTCTATAAATATGATGTCATGGCCATGTATATTTTAAGCTCTAGCAGGCATATGCATTTATTATGAGATTATTGAACACAAAAATGATTTGAGTGTTGTAATAATATGAAACTGTCTTTCTCAGGGCATGGAGGACGGCTATTCTTGGCATATTCGAAGGTCATTCGCTTTTGTGATTTCCAATTAAGTCTGTCTTCGAAAGATTCAAGTCCACAACGGTTCCCGGCAATCAAGTTACACATGAAGGAGCAGAGAGGACTGATTTTTATGAACCTCCACACATTTTTCTTTAGATGACAACATTGAAGCCTGCCATGAAAAGAAGACAAAACAACGTAATTTTCTCAAGTTTTAAATGACCAGCGAAGGGTCAAGGAATTAGCCCTATAGCAAATTGAAGGTGTGAAAGATAGCAAAATGAAGGAGAAATCAAAAACTGCAGCAAGGACTAGAAGGGAAAAGGAGAACAGCGAATTTTATGAACTGGCTAAAATGTTGCCTTTACCATCTGCGATCACATCTCAGTTGGATAAAGCTTCTATAATAAGACTGACAACGAGTTATCTGAAGATGAGAATCGTCTTCCCCCAAGGTAAGATTTAGCCTATAGTATACTGTTTATTGTTGGAAAGCACAGAAATCTTTGCAAAACAGAACGGTTATATTTATGTTTTATATTAATAGTGTTAATATTGTTGTTGTTTGTGTTATTGTTGGTATATTATTGATATATGCTATCCACATTTTTGACAATCAACAATAATGAATATTTAGCTTCAATTCTCATCAAATTAAGAAATGTAAGAAAATAATAACAAGAAATAATGAGAAAATAGGCTTATTTCACCATTACTATTACTTACGACCATATTTCATATAGCTTATGCAGGGTTCAGGTGTTTTCTTTTCGTCAAAGAAAGGGATGAGGAGCTATTATTAAAGTCACAATTTTCCCTGGTCAGCCGACTGTTTTTTCTGCGTGACTGAGAACTAAACACGTCAATTAGACGACAACACCTCACGCGCCACGGACAAGGTTCACTGAAAGTCATTGAGTCATGATTAACATGCAGATTGATTTTTTTAACAGTTTTATTTAAAATTGGAAATGCTGCAATTGTTTGATTACTTTGCAGGAAAATCTAACATTACAATTCACAACCTTAATATTAAAAAATAATGGTATTTTTCAGATATTAAACAAAAGGGGAAAGTATATAAGCCTACGGTATTTTATTATTCACCTACAGAGGCACCAAATATTGCTGATCCCCATGTGTTAGCAATGGGACCACAAGCTTTTCGGGCCTGGGTCACTTTCGTTTGAGGCTTTAATGTTTTTTTCGAAATGAAAACCAAATGGGCATTTTACATTTTAAAACAATACGAATACATTTAGGCTATAGCTAGATCTCTAATTGACAATTATGATGGTTTTCAAAATTCTTAAATGTTAAATTCCACTAAATACATTTATAAAATAAATATAAGCATTTATAATCTTTATGTTTATAGTCTTTGTATCTTTGCATTTTTTAACCTTTTTATGGGCTACATTTTAAAAATCGCCAACCACCCAATGCGTTATACCTCGTTATACCTTTAGAAACACATGCTAGTGTCTTTTTATAAAATGTAGGCCCTATTTAATATTTAATATTGAATTTAATCACGATTTCTTTTTTATAAATGGGTATTTACACTAATGTAAAAGATCTGTGAAGTTTACGAAATGTGACGGCGCTTGGGGTGAAAAAAAAAAGTAAACATTTATTTGAATTTAATATTTAAAGTGCAATGGTTGATAGCATTATCTTATGCTGTTGCGGTGACGTTTATTTTCAGGACTGGGTGAGGCTTGGGGTCACACAAGTCGAACCAGATCTCTAGACAACGTGGGTCGTGAGTTGGGTTCCCATCTACTTCAGGTAAATTATACTAGCTAAGGGTATATTTACCTATTAGTATAACAACAGCCTGTTGTCAACAGGACGTAAAATTACTAACAAAAATGACAAAATATGTAGATACAATAGATGCAATAAAAATACATGAATTGAACAACCAGCGTTGTAAAAAGAAAAAGCCTGCAAATTTTATTGCAGACATTGGACGGATTTATCTTCGTTGTGGCTCCAGACGGGAAGATAATGTACATCTCAGAAACTGCCTCCGTTCATCTGGGCCTTTCTCAGGTTCGCATTTAACCAGTATTTTATTAACAAATGGCACGTTGATTATGTTTGATATTTATACGTCTCTTATTTATTTGCTTAAGACTCGAAGGTTATTTTTTTGTAGCGTTTTTGTTTTAACATATCCGTCGGCCATCATAGCAATGTGAATTACTTAAGATATTCTTAACAGGTAGAGTTGACTGGGAATAGTATTTACGAGTATGTCCACCCTGCCGACCATGATGAAATGACAGCAGTTCTGACGCCACATCAACCCTACCATTCACATTTCGTACAAGGTAGGCCTACATATTTAACCTTTTTTTATACCATTTAATTCGTTGCTGTTAATTGTTCACTAAATACCCTATACTTTTGTCTATATATTTCAGAATATGAAATGGAGCGTTCTTTCTTTTTGAGGATGAAATGTGTGTTGGCCAAACGAAATGCTGGCCTCACCAGCGGTGGATATAAGGTAAATTAGATATCATTAAAAAATAACCAATGGAAATGAGTGCGTCGTTAATTACTCTATCAAATGACATCGAATACATATTTTTGTTGTGAAAGCACAAGGTATAACCTTACCGTCCTGTTAAAAACAACTCACCCCTGGCTCCAATAGGTGATACACTGCAGTGGCTACTTGAAGATTCGCCAGTACAGCTTGGACATGTCCCCTTTCGACGGCTGCTACCAGAACGTTGGGCTGGTGGCAGTGGGCCACTCTCTTCCCCCGAGTGCCGTGACAGAGATCAAGCTGCACAGCAACATGTTTATGTTCAGAGCCAGCTTAGACATGAAGCTCATCTTCCTTGACTCCAGGTACTCCAGACCTATATTGCAATCATGTAGATTAATAAAACGTTTTTTATTCTGGTACTGTATATTTTAGTTTGTCTAAACTGAATAATTACTCAAAATATGCACACAGGTTCATACCTTTAGTGTACTTTTAATTAAAGTATTGTATGTCATTTTATCATTTTCAATATAAAAAGATTTATTTCATGTTGATTCTTTTTAGCCTTTACTTAAATTGCTGCCAAAACTGCAGCAGTTCAATTGTAAGCTGGTGTCAAATTGTAATTAATTACTATACTACTACAACAACAACACTTACTGCTACTGCTATCTCTACTACTACTACCTACAATATTAATTATACTAATAATCATAGAATTGTTCCAAGTGTCTGCTTGAATTGTAATGTTCAAACCACTGAAATCCAGAAAGCAAAATAAAATCACTGTCATCTTCAAAACAAGTTCAGATTTACCAACAAGGGAATGAAATCAGGGACACATGCACAATGTGAATAAATGCATAACTCATAGTGTTATAGCCTACCAAAATAAACAATGGCATGACCCTAAAACGAGCCCCGTCACGCTAAGCAAACTCATTTTGCTGAGTCACTGTACATGGCCTAATCTGTCCTCCCTCTCCCTCCCGCCGCAGGGTGGCTGAGCTAACGGGTTATGAGCCACAGGACCTAATAGAGAAAACCTTGTACCACCACGTGCACAGCTGTGACACCTTCCACCTGCGCTGTGCACACCACCTGTGTGAGTTACAGCGGCTTCGGGAAGGCTCCTGCTCACCCGCACGACAAGAAAGGCCCACGAGCATTTGTTGATTATTGACACGCATCAACTGCATTTTTGCATGTGAAAATCAGTTGCATTCTTCAACCTCATACCCATATTTCTCCCCGAACTCTTCCCACAGTACTGGTGAAGGGCCAGGTCACCACTAAGTACTACAGGTTTTTGGCCAAGCAAGGAGGCTGGGTGTGGGTGCAGAGCTACGCCACCATCGTCCACAACAGCCGCTCCTCCAGGCCGCACTGCATCGTCAGCGTCAACTACGTCCTCACGTGAGTCTCAGGTCTTGGAAAAAGACAATGACATTCGCAAACCAGACGAATGCCAAGAGGGCGCAAACCAACCTGCTGCGGTTTTAGAATGTGAGTTGCATGCGATCTCTGTGTGTAACAGGTGTTAGCACGCGACTACCCTTTGCTGTGTCTTAAAGAAGACCGAATAAGCTGAGCACAGATCCTCCCCAGATACGTCGAAGCCTGCTGTATCTTGTTTCACCTTTTTGTCACCTGCGCATCGGTGTTGCTTCTGGGATCGTTGCTGTGTTGTGATGGCACAAAGCAAGATCAGGCCCTTAGAGGTAGAAAGACAAACAGCTGGGTCGACCCCATCAGAAAACCTCTACTGTCACAATCGATTGGCAAGCCGAGGAAGGAAAATCTATACCACAGTGAACTGGAAATCAATGGCCATCTCATCTCCTGCCCATGTTGGATTTTCCTTGTTAGGTTTGGTTAATCCACAGACAGCTCCTTATCTTTGTGTGTCCATGGCTGAATGTGTGTTTGTGTGTTTGCATTTCTGTGTGATTCTGTGTGTTTTTGTGTTTCTGTATGTGTGTGTGTGTGTGTGTGTTTTCTTAGTATGTGTGTTTGTGTGTTTGCGTTTGTGTGCTCCTCTCTCTCTCTCTCTCTCTCTCTCTCTCTCTCGCTCTCTCTCTTTCTCTCTCTGTGTGAGTGTCTGCATGAATTCAGTTGCCTGTTTGCTGGCCCTCCACAAAAGCAAATCTGAAATGTGGCAATAGGGTTTTGTGTTTACATTTGTTTCAGCCAGTTAAAACTATGTTACAATTTAACTTTATTCCGAAGATTTTTGTGTAGCATTGTTGGCTGTATGCTACTGCAGTCTGAATATCCCAAAAAGGTGCCAGCTAGCCGGCATAAAAAGCATTCAGAAACCTTTACTCTTTAGCACAAAAAAAATCAGCTTGCTCCATTGCATTTTGACCCAAACGAATACCATTAATACCTTGGTATTTGAAGTGAGTCGATGGTAGCATATTTTTAGACGGGAGGTGGTCTGACTTTGACCCTATCCCCCACCCCAGGTAGACATCTGCCAACACAGCTGAGTTTGCACAAAAGCCTAGTCGTATTGGCTCAGACATAAGTCACCCAGGGCACAGAGAGGATGCAGAACCAGTCGCAGTGTACTGTACCTGCAAGTGCAAATAGCTCTCCCCCTGAACAACGGCTATCCAAACAGAGCCTTTCCCTGAGGTGTCATACATAAAGAATGGGTCATGTTTTAGCGCCATATTAGAGGGCCAGGCTGAGTGGGGTCAGCGATGGGCCACAGGGTTTTACAACGCCTGCGGCTGCTATTACATACTGTTGATGTGATAAGGTAGGAACAGGGCCGTGTTTGAACAACGCTCGACACAGGAGCCTTTTCACCCGCTCACCGCTGACAGTGTGATTGAGTTCATATACGGGACAGGGGTTTCAGAATGTCACATCTACCGGACAAACTGCATGCAGACATGCACAAGGGACGGATGAATGGGCCACCGCAATCAGTCGAGTTTTGAGCGGTAGTCTTAGTAGAGCAGAAGTTTGTGCATTGTGCGTTTTGCCCTGTACCAGTTTATTGAACTATACACAGGACGCCTATAGGAGACCAGGTTGGTTTGTGAGGTCTAAGTTCCTCCTTTAGTAGGACTCAAGGGAGGACTTGAGAAGTAGGTTCGCTGGAAAGGAAGCGGTGTGGGTATTAACAGAATCATTGTAGTAATGTTTTCCATCTGTGTGTTTGTGGGTGCTCGTCTGTGAATGAGTAGGTTTTTATGCGAGCACTATTTCATGTGCAACATTTCAACAATGGTTGTCCAACTGCAAAGTATGATTAACTTTCAGCTCTGGGTGTCTGTTGTGTTTTGTCGTGTTCTCTAGTACTTTAAGCTGAGAAATAGGAGGACTCAGCTCCATCCAGGGCTTTTCTTCAATCCCATTTTCATTTGTCATCGTTCTCCCATTAGTCAAATCACAAAGGAGTGTTTGTGAACTATGTCTGACTCACTATCAACCACCAGTATTTACCGCAACGTCTACTGTTGGATGATTACTGTATACGTCATTGGGTACACTGAGCAAATGCCTCTGGAGAGTGGCTGTGCTAACCGCAAAATGGCCGCCTGTGTTTACTTGCAGGGATACAGAGTATAAGGGCATGCAGTTGTCCTTGGACCAAATGAGCCCCAGCAAGCCGGTGTTCCCCTACACCAGCACTCCCAGCAGCATTGAGGACAGAAAGACCCCCAAGTCACGCCTGAGCCAGGTCAAAGCTAAAGCCAGAGTGTCCCCCTACCCGCAGGTAATAAACCACACCACTACCACGTCCGCCTACGCACTTTCCAGAGTGGAGTTCTTTTTCTGACAGGCATTTGGGACTAGTGCTAAACAAGTTAGTGTGAAATAAAAAAAACTTGTGGAGTTCATCGTTGATCCAATGTGCCTCACTTCTCTCTCATCCCACAGTTCTCGGCCTTTCACCCCGAGCGTTCCGAGTCCGACCAGGACAGCCAATGGGGAGGGAGCCCGCTGACGGACTCCGCCTCGCCCCAGCTGCTGGACTCGGGGGAGGGGGCGGAGGCGTCCTGCGCCTACAGGCTGTACCCGGACTCGGGTTCCCTGTGCTACGGCCTGGCCCTGGCCGAGGAGGAGCTGGCCCACGCCAGTCCCCACCCGCACGCCCCCGCCTGCGACCCTGGCCGGTGCCAGGGCGGCCGCTACTTCCTGGGCGCCCCCCAGTCGGGACGCGAGGCGTGGTGGGACGCCACGCGCTCCGTCCTCTCCCTCCCCAAGGCGTCGCTGGAGGGCGGCGAGGGCTACGACATGGCCTCCTTCCATGGCACCGTCCACGGTGAGGCTTTAGGGGTCAGCGCCGCGGCCATCTGGCCCCGGGACGGACTCTAGACGGGCTTCCCCTGGTAGCGCTTTACAGAGTGTTATTGTGGGCCGCGCAAAGTTGTTTACACCTTCTCCTGCCAGTGTGCCGATTGTAGCCATCTGTTGTGCAATAATTGAGTGCCATTGAGGGAGCCAAGTTATTTCACATTCCACGTCCTCCAACAAAGAGACAGCTCCCCCGATGTGCTGCTGCCAAGGCATGCATTGTTGAGCGTCGGCGATCACATGACATGGTGCATATCTAATAGATTTCACGGCAAAACCCCAGTAGAGGTACACATAACAGATGTTCTTTTTAATAATGAAAAGAATCCAACGGGCAACATCATTCACTCAATCATTTAAAAATTCTAAATCGCTATTTCAAGCAAAAAGGGGAATCATTTACGAATGCTTTTGTTTCTGTTGGGAGGTTTTTCAACGCCTGACCGTGGATTTATTTTTTCTCTCCGTCAGGGCGGGGCCAGTGGGACGAGGAGGAGAGCGTGGTGAGCTCCCCGGAGGGCGGCGGCTCCACCAGCGACTCCGGCGAGCGTTACCGCGCCGACCACTACCGGGTGAGCCCCCAGGAGCCCAGCAAGATGGATACCCTGATCCGGGCCACGCGGCAGATGATCAAGGAGGAGGAGAGCCGCTTGCACCTGCAGGACGGGCCGCTGGAGGCCCTGGGCTCCGTCGTGGGACTCTCCAAGGCCCACAGCCCCTGCTCCTTCCCCTCCTCCCTGCCCCTGGCCCAGGCCAACATGCCCAGCGTGGTGTGTCGCGGCCCAGGGCTGGCGGGCATGGACCTCACCTCTGAGCGGATGCATCACCACGACGACGGCAAGGGCCTGGGCCCGCACGACAACAGCAACGACGACATGGCGCCCAGTCCGGCCTCTCTTTCACGCCTCAGCAGCCCCAGCTCGGAGGGCCTGCCCCGGTCGGGACTGTCGCTCGCCAAGGACTACATGCAGACAGACGTCTCGCCCCACCCTCCGCAGGCCCAGGGGAGCCCGCTGCTCTACCCGGCCCAGGAGAGGCAGCCCCTGGACAGGCACGCGGCCTACGCTTTGACTGGCTACTCCCTGGAGCACCTGTATGACCCAGAGAGTCTGAGGGGCTACTCGGGCCTGGGCTGTGGGGGAGCCCAGTACGACATGGCCTCCCACATGCGGCTGCAGGCCGAGCAGATGCAGGGACACAAGGCCACGTCGGTCATCATCACCAACGGGAGCTGACCACTCCATGTGAGACTAATGACGGAGTGCCTATGAACCGAACCACCACCCCCCCCCTTCTAAGCAGCAGACAGGAGAATGAGGATGGCCTCGTAGGTCCTACAGCACAGTGTTATGATCGGTGGCTCCGGGGTTAGCGAACATGCTCTCCTGCATTGAGCTGAGACGCTCTGCAAAGACTACTTGAGGGCTCTCTGTGAGTTTCCAGTCGGGTTAACCATCAATCCAACGCTTCAGTCCCAGTGTCACGCACCGACGACTAGCCACATTTTCCCAAGACACTTAAGCGCTGTTTCATTGTCCCTTGACCTGAAAACAGATTGTGCGGAGCGTGGGTGTTTTCACAGATCATTTACAACTCCGACAAGTATTTCAATCTGATGCAAATGTTTCCCTGTGTTTATTTGTCAATACATCCAATTGACAAAAGGGTTTCTGTATGTTACGTCATTATTGCTGTTAAGGTAGACCATTTTTCTGGAGGGATTTATTAGCATAATTTCTTTGCTCCCCCATCCCTATTTTTAAAAAGAATACGGATATGTTCTGCCATTTGACATAAGACAAAATGTGGTTTCTCATTTTCGTTCAACAGTACTCCGCCATGTGTTTTAAACTGAGGATTCAATTGGTTTGGACTTTGTTTTTAATTTGCATACTCTAAAACTTGTAACAGCTTTAGTCTCTTTCCAGTTTTATTTATGATGTAAATATGATGTTCAGAATACGTTTTAGACCACAAGTCACAAAATTATTTATTAATTGGAAGAAATGTCTTTCGAATCGAACAGCCTCAATACAGCCTCAATCAAACCTTTCGGGCGGGATGTTTTGTGTCTATGAAAGAAAGAATGTTAGCTTGCTCTATTTAAGTTAGAAAAGGGAAAACAATAAATGTCTCTGGCTCAACCATCTCACTACATGCATTTACCGGCAGTCTTGCTACTTTTCCTATTTCCAATGCCCCAACCTTTCATGCTCCTCATTGGCCTTGCCAGCCGTCAGTACAGGCTTTCTGCTGTGCTGAGCAGTTTGACTTGCACGTTTGACCACGTTGACCTCTCCTCAGAGGTAATTTGCCTGCCACACATTTTAATGTATGTAAGTTATTCCGATGTAATTGGCTTGCTGGCCGGCCTGCTTGTCTGGACTGAGAGGGCCCCTGACACCCACCCGCAGACTGGCCGCGAATGCAGGGCTCCCATCCGTCAGCGCTGAGACAGGCATCTGATGACCTGCCAAATGTCACGGCCGCTGTCATCCTAGGAGCTAGAGCCATTACGCTGGCTCTGCTGTAGACTCCAAAGGAAAACTTTCAAATACATGTCTGTGTGTGTGTGTGTGGGTGTTAGCTTGCATCTTCATCCTGCTTGTATGTATGTGTGTGTGCTTGATTTCGTGTGTGTGTGTGTGTGTGTGTGTGTGTGTGCGCGCACGCTTATGTCCTGGTGTAGTACGTTCATCGGCCTGTTTACCTGATGTGCCCTTAAGGCATTCACGTGTAGAACAGGCCACAACTGCAGACAAATACTGGGCTGTTTGCCCAGAACCAGCACCTCTCCAGATACCCCAAAAGCCCCCTCGTAAGGCCAGCCCATTGATGGAACCAAACAGCCTATTAAAAGCCCTTTGAGGCAGAAATACTGGGATTTGTCTGGTTTAGGCAGACAGGGGGTTTTGTGCCAACAGGGAGGCTGCCAGTTTGTCCGAATTAAACTAAGACAGATACAATGCCGCCGGCCTAGCAGAAAATGACCACAAATAGTGGGAGTGTATCATTGCTAATGATACAGTTGCTTTGTTGTAATGATGCTACAGTCCAATGAGAGTATACCCGGTGTAAAATTGTTTATATACCATAAGTCAGGTAAAGAAAGGAATTCTCTGAGAATTAAATAAATATGTAAAATGTTGCACGTCTAGTGGCTATTTTCCATAAATAAAAAGCTAAGAATGTCCCTTTTTATGTCCCCGCTAAACTACATTTCTTGAAAATCAATAACAGTATGAATTCAAATAGGTCCAATCATTTGAGTAAATATAATCTATTCTAGGTTATGGACATAACCAAAAGGCTTTATATTGCTTGTGGGTTATTATTGTAGATTTTTCAAACCTAGTTGAAAGGAAAATGCTATTCATGGCTATATAGCAGTATGTATTTTTACATAGATATTGAATTGGTATATAATACAAACATTTTCATCAAGAATGATTCACAGCACTGAAGTAAAATGTAGTTGTACTTGTGGGTAGGTTCAGCACCAATAAATCAAAACAAATCAGGATAATATATTTTTTTTGTACATTTTTGTGAATTAATAATAATAATGTAAACAATTACAAAACCTTTGTTGGTTTTAACGAAATATATATTTTAATAGCCTACTTATAGATGCTTGACAATGCGATTTCCAACAACATATTTCACAGTGGTTTTTAATATTGAGGTGTTAAAACATTAATTTAGTAAATACAACTTGAGGGATTCTCATAACCTTGTCAAATCATATGAACGTTCTTAGAAAATTTTATAACTGGCTTGGCTTCCTTCGTTTTGAGTTGTTACACTGAGGAGATTGTTGGACCAATACTGGTACAAAGTGTTACAACTACACCAATGCACATTGCAGAAACAAAAAGTAGCCCGCCAAACGAATATATCAAGATAAAGAATAATTGTGCATTTGAAAAAAATAAATGTAGGCTACTCAAACTAATACGATATTAATTTAAAACACAGTACCTCTACAAACAACTATGTCTTCACTACCGAAAAGTCTAAAAACAAATTACATTTAATGCAGGATGAGATCAGCTCGACCACAGTTGCAGAACGCCATGATTATTTCAATGTTGTTTGCATCATGGTATATTAGCACACATAGCGAAACAACAGTTGGTACTGGTTAGGCACCCAAAGCCAAGGCAGAGAAACGCCAGAAAAATAAAAATAGTTTCAACACCACATAGGTTCAGTTAGAAGAATACCTCAATCCCACAAACAAGCAAGGGGTGAGAGAGTGCAAGCGGCTGTGCACGACAAGCCCAAACGTCCACGTGATTGATTTCAAGTCTAGGATAAAGTGACGATCGAATATTCATACATCAATTACAATGTTGCTTCAGCGTTTTTCTCCCTATTTCAACTTGGCCCGTGGTCGAGAGGAACACTTATTGCACATCCTTTTAAAGCAGCCTTCGACCAATACTGAAAATGTGAAAAAAATAATGGCAAGGGAAAGTTAAAGCAACAAATAATTCTTGCAAAACCGTTGTTTTCCTTAATATCTCTACAATGACTGAAATACTACGTGTAAATATGTTTTTTTTATGGCTAAGTCTGTGGCAAATTTGTCTTCCTAAATAAGAAATATCTCCATCTCTTGCACCTAAGAATGATTGCCCACCAATTCTTTTTACAATGTCTCCGACTTTAAATTTCCAATTTCTTCACTACATTAATGCCACAATATACTCATAAGCATGTCATTTACAAACATGTAAACATTTAAAAACTATAGGTAGTTTGGGAAACATGAATTTAGTTCATGATGAAAAAAATACATTCCATGCTAGTCAATCAGTCCACAGAGGTAGCAATAACATAAACTTGGTCAACTTCAACCACTACATCAGTGACATCTTTTAAAAACTTCCTGTCAGACTTCAGTGCACCTGAACCCATTTAGATGTTCTTATTGGATGGGCCAGGATATTGAGGTCATAATTGGGGAGTCTGATTGGCCAGGCCAGGAGATTGAGGCTAGAGCCGGATGATGAAGCAGTGGTTGGAGAGGAAATAAGGTTTCTATTTCTATCCCAGCCATCACACATTGTCAAGCAGGCACTGATGCCTGACGATACAGAGACCTCAACCAACATTTCAAGTGGAGTCCACATTCTATTTCCTCGTTTCTGCCATCTGGTGACGCGGTACATTGGCCCCGAGATCCGGTTGCAGGAACGGGCTGTCATGGCCGCCATGAGGCACCAGACCCGGCTTAGTACATCAGTCAGCAGGCTAAGAACAAGATGGGTGGAGCTAGGCCAAGGATACAGCAACCTGGCAGTATACCAGGCGCTGGAGGTCCCGCCTACACTCATACATTTCGTTGCTTGTGGCCCGCCGGACATGACCATTCTAGTTCCAGCGCAGCAATTGCGCGCTAAACAGAATCCCTAAAGAATCCATAATTCTCTCTGAGGATTGTGTATGTTTCACTGCTCAGTACAGTAAAGTTTTGATGTGTGAGAACGATGTTCTGGACTTCAAAAGTACTGTCAGAATTCTGTTGTTATTGGAAACACGTAATGCTGGAACCGAGGCAATTGTTACATCATGCAAAGTGGATATTTGTAAGTAAATTTTTCAGTTGAATTAATGGAATGAAATTCGTGACATAATCGGCTGCACTTTGGTTCAATTAGTTACACTTTGTGCTCACCTCCACTCTGAGACGTAAATGAGAACTGCATGTTAGCCAGCTGCTGAAAACGAACACTCATCACACGCAATAGGAGGCTACAGTAGCTTTGTTGATTAGAAAGCTGTGGTTTCCCCTTATCAATGTGATAGACAGTGGAGACAAACAGCTGCAGGAGGTCTGTAGGATGTAGCAACCATATAAGGGAAGTGTCTGGTGTCTGGTGGAGAAGTCCAGTCTGCAGTGTGCCCCAGTGTGATTGACATCTTTGCTGAAGAGCAAGCTCCATTCTTGTTTCAAGGATTCGTCCAAGTGAATTTCCAAAAGGGAAAACGATTTAAAAGGCGCACTCATACAGCTCGGATAATTTCTCAAATCAATATACATAATCATAGTTGCAGGTGTGTGTTTGTAATGAAATAAAATGATTGAGCATTATGAAAAAATGGCTTGTTCAGAGAATTATTACAATTGCCATGCCCTGACTTAAACCAAGCAATGTCAAAACCCTGTATATGTACATTTTAGACTTCTTTTGGTACATAGTGTTCACCCTCCCTACCTCCTCCACCCTTTTAAGCCCTTTCACTTTCTCTCTTTTTATTTCTATTACACTCTAAAACACACAAAAGCATACACGCGAGCCCTGCAAGACGCACGTTCGCACCCACACACACACACACACACCCACACACACACACACACACACACACACACACACACACACACACACACACACACACACACACACACACACAGCCGTGGCTCAGACGGTGTGAATCTAATGCTCTCCAATCCCGTGAATCCCTTTGTTCTTGATTTTACGCTTGATTTGCACACAGCTTGAGCCTGGCTAGTGTCATCGCTCGTCTCCGCCTTCCCCGCCTGCCAAATCCGACCGAGCCCCAGATTCCTGGCTCTCCCTTTCCCTCTCGCCTCCTGCTTTGTTTGCTACGTACGCCTGTGGAACGCTCTCCAGCGGCAGCCACCGACTTGTGTTTATTTGTTTGCTTCTCAGTCCATCTTCTGCTCGTATAAACATCTCATTAATCTGCCAAGATCCCCCTCATAGCCACACTTAATTATGTAATTATGTGAGACAGACTTCATCTCACTTCAGTGCCTTGCAGAGGATATCAAAGTTCTCTGTAAACACAGTAGCCTCGTGGTATCAACATAGTCGCAGAGGATATACTGTCCTCAGAAAGTCGAAAGAGAAGATATTACTATTGCATTATTCAGGGAACAACCATTTTTGTTTGGTAACATGACAAATACATACATCTTAGATAGCTAATAGCATTATCGTTATATGTTATAAGTAGCATTATCATATTAAACTAGTTTGAACCTTTTCATAAAAACAAAAAACAGTATGCGTGGTGGCACCACATCACCAGATCAGGCTTGTGCACCACCCAGCTCCTGGCACATAGGGGATTGTGACAGCTGCATAAGAGGGGAATCAGAAAGCAGAGGAGGGAGCGAGAGAAGAGGGGAGAAGGAGAACGAGTGCACAAGAAGGAGAGAGTCCCCAGAGAGAGGGTCCCGGTGCTCCGGAGCTCCGAGCCACTGCCTGCATCCCAATGAGGAGATTCCCCTACTGCTACAGCAACAGCAGGAGAGGCCACTGTACCACACTAGTCCTTCACACACACACACACACACACACACACACCCACGCACACACACACACACACACACACACACACACACGAAAATAACACACACTTCCAGGACACTGCATCCAAACACTAAGCAATAAACAAGAATCCAAACGACCTCCAACTAAAATAGTAACACTATTTACAAAACGTGGCCTGGGGTGAGACCGGACACAGAAGCACTCGTTGGTTTGATCTATATAGACTTTCTCCATATCTGTCTCTTTCTCTTCTGCGGACATGTGTCCACTCCCCAACACTTCTCTGTGCTATGAGTCCGGTCCCTTGGTAAGAAAGTTAATGTATGCTGAGCCACCTCCATTCCTATCCCCGCGGAGGATTAATAACTAATTATGTCAGGTCACTCGTCCAGATGGTCCTATCAGATGGGCTCCCTGTCTGCCGCTCACCTCCGACAAGCACCTCCGACCCCGCGGGTCACGGCGCCCCTGGCAACATGAAGTTTTGGGGGCCCGGGAGGAGGGCAGCGTGTTTGGAAGGAGGGGGCGTCGGGAGGAGGGGGTTGGGAGTGTCCGCTCGGCGTCGGCTGGCTGCCTCTAAAGAGAGGCCCATGAATGCAGGGCTCCCCGCCGAGGGCTCATCTCCCCCGGTCATGATTCTGTTATCGCTCGCCGTGTCTCCGCGATGGGGCAGATGGCCGGCCGCCGCCCACGCAGGGGCATCCTCCGCGCGTGCGCTCCACACGCGTCAATGGACCACCGGCCCGCCCCGCCCCCTTTGCTCCTCTCATGTCATTATGACGCCATAGAAACATAAGGCTATAATGGAGGGGTATTAAGTGCCTGTGTGGATGTCAAAGAGGGGGAGATGGGGCGGATGATTGGGACACGGACTAACAAGCGCCCCCCCCCTCCTGCGCACCCCCACTCGGCTTTGTGCGGTGATTAGCGCTCTCCACGGGGCTGATGGGTAAAAGACGAGCCCTCTGGGATTGGGGGGGGGGGGCTTTTTAAACGGACACTTAAACAGCCAGGCGGACCGACAGCAGTGACACGCAGGCGTCAAAGCCTTTGCCTGACAGGAAAACCTGTGGTGGGCATGGCGCCTCAAAGAGCAGGGAGGTTTAGCATAGAGATACTGCCAAACCTGCTGATTAGCACCGTACAGCATGGACTTAGCCATGCCAATAAAATGCAGCTTTTTGTCCAAGACTTACTATGACTCTTTGTAGATAAAAGCAAAACCCTTTCTAAAAATGGCTGTGTATGGGTCAAGATAAAAAAAAGTGTATTCCATTTTATTAAAACTCAGTCGAAAGGGCTAAATGTTTATTAGCTCAGATAATTATTAGAGAGCGCTATGGCGGGGTGTAGTGCAGAGTGCCGATAGGCTGCCTGTCCATCTGTCCAGTCAGTGTGTGTTATATTGTCCAAGTCAGGCGAAGCCCCCTAAACTCCTGTGCAAACAGAAACTTTGCTAAAGCCCCGGCACGAGAGGCTTGCAACCAAAATGGTGTCCGGGCTTCCTGATTGAGCTCAGTGGTAGACAAAGCAGCTAAGAGGAAACCTAACAAAGGCTGCGGCTCTTACAAAGAACTTCGCCGAGAACATCTCATTCATCTTCCGTTTTGCCTGTCCCTTCTCTCGCTTCCGAAACAAATGGACGGCTTAGAGCTTGGCTGTTGCTGGAGGATTGGCGCTTGCCATGAGCGTGTTTAGGATTGTTTTAATTTCACATAATACCGTCATTAAAATTGCAAAAGGGTAAATGGCAAGTTTGTGGCTATCACTCACTTAATTACAGTAAATGAAGTGACGTGAGTTGATAAACACAGGTAATTGCTTCTGAGAAGGTTCATCATTAGACAATTACTTAGGCATTGTAGTCAGTAACAAGATTATCCTTGCTGGTCACGTTTCCCCTCTCAATCTCCCAGACAACGGGCAAGTTTAGAGCCTCTCTCTCTCTCTCTCTCTCTCTCTCTCTCTCTCTCTCTCTCTCTCATTCTTCTCTCTCATCTCTCTCGTCTCTCTCTCTATCTCTCTCCATGCCTAAACCTGATCTATTTTCATGATCTCTGTCTGCCTTACTGCATATTTCTCAATACTGCTATTTTTTCTCCCTTTGTAAAGACAGAAGCTAAAAACAGTGTGACAGGTGAAGAAAAATGAAATCTTGAAAATGTATGTTTCTACAGATTCAGTAAATAAACAGGCAGAGAACAGACTATTCTCCAACCTGTATTGATGAAACCCATGGTCACGGGTACATGCAACCTCACACCATCTGCCAGCAGTATTCCTCAGCTGCTTAAGAAATCAGGAAGATCAACCAATTATCTAGCCCCCTGCTCGTTGTCAGACACACACACAGACACACACACACGCACACACACATGCACATATAAACACAGAGAGAGAGAGAGAGAGAGAGAGAGAGCAGGAGAGAAACACACACACCCCCCTACCCCCACATACCTCATTACAGTCACACGCCTTTCTCTTCCCCACCACCCGTGTTCACAGCAGGGGTGTGATGTCATTACGGCTCACCGAGGCCTCCTATTGGCCAGTTCCCTCTAATTATCCTGTTGATATATTAGCACAATGCATTGATTACCCCATAATCCAATCACACGCCTGCTATTGATCCTTTATAGAGCGCCTCCCCCCTGACAATAAGCTGTCGCCACCAACTTTAGGTCAATAGGCACACAGGGAGCGGACTCTCCTTGCAGCTAATTGGCTTATGAAATAATCCAAACATTTTGCTTTCTCCAGACCGGCAGAGATCAATGCGGAGCTTCGGTGTTGCATTCAAATCAATTGTCCCGCACCGCGCACCTCTCGCTCCCTCTTTGGCGGCGGGACGACTCTCCCTTCATGGTCACTTTAGTTCCCGGCCTAATGACGGCATTGCCAGATTAGCAGCCCTTCCCATTTGTTTTTCTTCCCGCTCTGCACACACTAGTTCACTTCCCACACTATACATTCTCCTTTACTCTTGTCGTTTTTTGTTTTTTTATTACTCTGCATCACCTTTTGAATATGCTTTTTTCTGGCACGCCGCCATTTGTTGTACGCACGGCTCACTCTTCCTCTCCCTTCCCTCTTTCATTCTCTGTCTCTCTCCAAACAAAAAAACACGGGGGTTGCCAGTTTGGGCCCTCTCTCTCTCTCTCTCTCTCTCCCTCTTCTCTCGGTGCATGCGTTCCGGGAGCCCACATCTGACTCCCAGCTGTGAGGAGCCTGTGGGTTGCCAGCGCAGCTGCCGGTCATAAATCACCGGGGCTGGACGAGTCCTGGCACTCCTTCTGTCAGCCGTGAAACAAAGACGTACAGCCGGTGGGGGTCAGAGGCACAGGCGACCTGTGGAGCAGCAGGAGACGGCCTCTCCGCTCCGCACTGCCGCGGAGGGCGGCGAGCCCCCCGTACTGTAGCACCAGGCAGGGGCCGCTGAGTGAAGTCACAGTCCGAGGTGGAGAGAGAGAGGGAAGGGGGGAGCCGGAGGGCGCACTGCCGCGTACAAGGTGGACTCATATACATAATGTGTATTATGGTATGTGAGCAATTATGGTCTTGAAAGAGATGGTGATTCACAATTGCAAGCTGCGAAGGACTGAGCACTGCCTTAATTGAGCAGTTGTAGCAGAATAGCATTGTTTTTTAGGTAGCTGTTGTGACTATATTGCAGATGGATGTTTGTGTCAATATGCAGAAAAAGAGAAGCCAAACGATTCCACCATCATGTTTCATTTCAGGGTTCAATTACAGGAGCTTAATGTTATGCCTAACTCTGGCAGGAGAAGTCCGGCCTACGGCTTTTGAACGAGACTTGAGGTCAACACTTCACTGGATCCGTCTTCAAAGATTGTTCCAGGTGGAGGATCTCCAGGCAGCTAAACGCCTTCGACGGAACAGCCACCCAAGTGGACGACTAGAGCCCCCAACCCTCTAAGATGACAGGCTCCATTCCCCTTAACGTCAGGCCCAATCCTCTCTGCTTTTTATCCCAACGAGACTCTTGTGTGTGTGTGGTTGTGTGTGTGTGTGTGTGTGTGCGTGTGCCTATTAAATGTTATCCAAGCACGCTGCCCTGGAGAGGTTGGTAATTCAATACATACCTTTTGTTAGAAGCGGCCTCAGAGCAGGTCTACAGTTTACCCCACACGAGGCGGCATACTTTCACAGAGATTACCACAATAAATTGGGTGTTATTTTATGAGACAGTGAATCCTTGGCAAGGTGGGGAGGGAAGGAGAGAGAGGGAGACAAGGAGGCTCAGGGAGAGGGGGGGGGGGGTAAAGGAGAAAGTGAAGGAAGCGAGATGTGTGTACATTATCGCTATGGCTCCCCGTAGTATAACTTGTCCTGCAATCTGACGGTTTCTGTGTTATCTTGAGGCTGCGCACAATTAACTCAAGCACAATCAACAGCCAGCTCTTCACTTCGGTGACAACATTGCACACAAAGGTATTATTACCACACCGGTAAAGCGTCATAGCAAAAGCCACGATTTAAATTCAGTTGCTGTATGAAACGACTCACGCTGAATTATTGTAATATATATATATATATATACAGTGAGGAAAATAAGTATTTGAACACCCTGCTATTTTGCAAGTTCTCCCACTTAGAAATCATGGAGGGGTCTGAAATTGTCATCGTAGGTGCATGTCCACTGTGAGAGACATAATCTAAAAAAAATCCAGAAATCACAATATATGATTTTTTAACTATTTATTTGTATGATACAGCTGCAAATAAGTATTTGAACACCTGTCTATCAGCTAGAATTCTGACCCTGAAAGACCTGTTAGTCTGCCATTAGAAGTCCACCTGCACTCCATGTATCATCCTGAATCAGATGCACCTGTTTGAAGTCTTTAGCTGCATAAAGACACCTGTCCACCCCATACAATCAGTAAGACTTTAACTTGTAACATGGCGAAGACCAAAGAGCTGTCCAAAGACACCAGAGACAAAATTGTACACCTCCACAAGGCTGGAAAGGGCTACGGAGCAATTGCCAAGCAGCTTGGTGAAAAAAGGTCCACTGTTGGAGCTATCATTAGAAAATGGAAGAAGCTAAACATGACGGTCAATCTCAATCGGAGTGGAGCCCCATGCAAGATATCACCTCGTGGGGTCTCAATGATTCTAAGAAAGGTGAGGAATCAGCCCGGAACTACACGACAGGAGTTGGTCAATGACCTGAAAAGAGCTGGGACAACCGTTTCCAAGGTTACTGTAGGTAATACACTAAGACGTCATGATTTGAAATCATGCATGGCACGAAAGGTTCCCCTGCTTAAACCAGCACATGTCAAGGCCCGTCTTAAGTTTGCATATGACCATTTGGACGATACAGAGAAGTCATGGGAGAAAGTTTTGTGGTCAGATGAGACCAAAATAGAACTTTTTGGTCATAATTCCACTAAGCGTGTTTGGAGGAAGAAGAATGAAGAGTACAATCTGAAGAACACCATCCCTACTGTGAAGCATGGGGGTGGTAGCATCATGCTTTGGGGGTGTTTTTCTGCACATGGGACAGGACGAGTGCACTGCATTAAAGAGAGGATGACTGGGGCCGTGTATTGTGAGATTTTGGGGAACAACCTCCTTCCCTCAGTCAGAGCATTGAAGATGGGTCGTGGCTGGGTCTTCCAACACGACAACGACCCGAAGCACACAGCCAGGAAAACCAAGGAGTGGCTCCGTAAGAAGCATATCAAGGTTCTAGCATGGCCCAGCCAGTCTCCAGACCTGAACCCAATCGAAAATCTTTGGAGGGAGCTCAAACTCCGTGTTTCTCAGCGACAGCCCAGAAACCTGACTGATCTAGAGAAGATCTGTGTGGAGGAGTGGGCCAAGATCCCTCCTGCAGTGTGTGCAAACCTGGTGAAAAACTACAGGAAACGTTTGACCTCTGTAATAGCAAACAAAGGCTACTGTACCAAATATTAACATTCATTTGCTCAGGTGTTCAAATACTTATTTGCAGCTGTATCACACAAATAAATTGTTAAAAAATCATGCATTGTGATTTCTGGATTTTTCTTTTTAGTTTCTCTCTCTCACAGTGGACATGCACCTACGATGAAAATTTCAGACCCCTCCATGATTTCTAAGTGGGAGAAATAGCAAAATAGCAGGGTGTTCAAATACTTCTTTTCTTCACTGTATAGGCAAGCTGGCAAGAGAAGAGAAATGGAGGCAAACGCTGGCCAGCCCTGTGCTGTGCGGAGAGGCTGGATCGATAGCGGTGTAATGAGGCTGTTATTATCAAGGGTGCAGGGGGACCAGGGGGAGCAGACCAGGGCAGGTAGGTGAGGGGGTGATGGGGGGGGGGGGGGGACAGGGCGAGAGGGCCGGGGCCTGAATCCCGACAGCAAACAACAGCCGGGCTGGAGCTATCAGAGAGACGCTATTAAAGACAGATGAAGCTCTCTCCTCCGCTCGTAATGAATCCACTCACACACACACTCACACACACACACACACACACACACACACACACACACACACACACACACACACACACACACACACACACACACACACACACACACACACACACACACATACAACACGTGTAGTGCACTGGTACATACAGAGGGCTGGATTCGGATAAGGAACAAATTGAACGGAAAAACAAAGAAACCTGAAAGGCAAGGTGGATGGACCGAGAGGCGCCCTCCCGCACAATCACACCGAACCAGACAAACAATTTAACCTTGGTGTATTTGTCCTATTGAATCCTGACCGGTGGTCCTACTGGCAAACCTTTCCATGTCGAGCCATGCTCCGGCCAGGGCCCACCGCGTCGCCCAGCCAAGTGTCACCAAAAGGTTGGGCGACATCAAGCAAAGCTGCCTAATCCGCCGTCAGAAAAGGCCAGCACTCCACATCATCTCGCCCTTTCAGCGCGGATTCCCCGGCCGAGCCTGGAGCCGCCCCCGCTCCCACAGCCACCGCATGTCGGGCCGTTTGTGTCCCAAAGAGGGGATCGTGTTCGGTCGGCCATCAAGGAGCAGGGGGGGTTGGGGGTGGGGGCGACCCCCAGGTACACTCCAATCCAATCTGTCGCTCTGTGAATGGGCTCCTTCTGGTGGAGTGCCATGCACAGGACCCAACCTGACTCCCCAGACGGGCTGACAAGCACACAGGCAGCCAAGGGCCGAGGGGGGGGGGGGTACTAAGAGGGCTTAGGAGGATGTAGCGGGGTGGGGGGGCTTCAATAGGAGGATCAATGCGAGAATAGAAGGATGGGCCCCTCTCTGTGTGCTCTTGTCTCCCCTTAAACACACACACCATGCCCAACGCGCCGGCGGGCCAGGACCCTTCTGTCGGTGGGCGACCCGCTGCAACAGATGGTGACAATGGCGGCCACGCGGCTCCCCAGCATCCTCTTCACCTCCGCTGGGCGGACACTTCGTTGTTTTCTGATCTGCGGACCTTCTTTGTCCATGCCCCCTCTCGTGATAGTATATTATATTCATAACAGCTTCGGTGGCACATAGTTAACTGTCCTCGCCTGCGGTATCTTTTTAACTGGCAAATAAAATGACAAGCGACACCATTGAAGTGGACTTTCCGGACTCTAATCCTCACGCTAATCGTGTCGCTTGCGTGCAAATCGTCCTATGATCCCATGCCTGGCTCATCAGACACACTGAACGTTTGAAACACGTAAAGAAACACAACATTCTTTGATATTGTAAATAACGACTCATAAAGCATGTGTGCATTACTCCCCCATGTAGTCGTGGGCTCCCGACCTCGCGGGCCGTCACGCGGGGATGCGGGCGAGCAGCGAGGAAGTAGGGCCTCCCGCAGCGAGACGCCATGCAATGGTAATCACATGGTAATCACAGCTAACACCAGCACAGGGTCCTATACTCTAGATGAATCCATCCCTCGCATATTCACGTTTGCATTAGCATAAATCAGCCTCACCCTGCCTTTGTAATTAGTGTTCTCGTGTGAATGAAAATAAGATATGGTGATTAGGTCATGGCGCCAGAACAGGGACAACGTGCGGGCGATAGCTCTGTTTTTTTTTAAAAAACAGCTCCTACATGTTTGGCCCTCAATGTGCGCCTCCTTCAAAATAAATTAACGAGGTTTGAGGACAAATGAGATGGAATGGTGTGCAATAGAACACGAGGAGGATGGCCGACGCTCACCATACCGTACGTCCTGTTCATCTGAAATGTGTGCGTGTATGTGTGGGCAACTTTGTCACAAATACTGAAGGGTTCCATCCAAACTCAAAAGACGCTCCTGATACCACTGTGACGGTTCTCCGGACCACGGCGGGCCTTTTACACTGCGAGGACTTCTTGTCTTTTTCCCCCAATCGGTTGCTTCACGCGCCATAAAGTGGGGCTCTTCACTGTACAAATTGGTTCACACTCCATAAAGTCTGTTACTGCCATTTACGTGGCGCACTGGGTTTATGAGTGAAGGCCAGCAGTTATGGCCTGCACACGTTTACTATGTAAAGGAAATGCAATGTGTGTGTGTGTGTGTGTGTGTGTGTGTGTGTGTGTGTGTGTGTGTGTGTGTGTGTGTGTGCGCGCGTGCGTGTGCGTGTGTGTGTGTGTGTGTGTGTGTGTGTGTGTGTGTGTGTGTGTGTGTGTGTGTGTGTGTGTGTGTGTGTGTGTGTGTGCATATGTGTGTGTGTGCATATGTGTGTGTGTGTGTGTGTGTGTGTACCTAAACCCACAGTAGGGGTCTCTCCTTGTTGGTTTAGTCCGACAAAGCCTATCCCTGGGGGATCCTTTGACCCCTGGCGGTCCCTCCACCCCCTGACACCCCTGACATGGAGCATTCCTCCCAGACTGGTGACCCCGGCGTGACGGACGGCGTCCTCGGTGCCTGTTACAGCCGAGGAGGATCAGCCCAGCGCTGTCTACATGGCTCATGGCCCTCAAGAGCACCTAGAATCAACCCCACTACCTTCCCTCAGATGGGCAGAGAGAGAGAGAGAGAGAGAGAGAGAGAGAGAGAGAGAGAGAGAGAGAGAGAGAGAGAGACGTTCCCTCATTCAAAGTGACGCCTACTATTGGCACAGACATTCATGCCTGACCTCTGTGCCCCCCCCCCCCAACCCCTATTAAAAATGTACAGCAGCGTCCTTATAGCTTATACCTTATAGGCATGATTCAGACATATTGCGGGGATTGGTTGAAAAAGTCTGGCTCCACCACCCCAAACACATTCCTTTCGCATGTGCGGGCTCATACCTGCATTTTTCTCCAAACATTTCTGGACATCTTGATCTGGGGGCCAATGCGCTGCCCTGTCTGGGTGCCCCTTGTCAGGGCGCCTGAATAGCTGAGAGTGAGAGATGCTCAAACAGAGGCAGTAATTGGAGAGTGTGTTTCTAAGTTATTCCAGCTCCCCGTGGCTCGGCAGCAGAGCCTGGCTGACCCCGGTCCCCCTTCTGTCTGCTAAGAGGGCTACAGGGAGGAATCAGTGCAAATTACCTATATTGATCCAGGGAGACAGGTGAATACCAAACAGCTCCTCATTCTCTTCCCAGCCTGCCCTCTTTCTTTTTTTCGGACTCTTTAACCATCTCTCTCTCTTTCTTTTTCTCTCCCTATCTGTCTCCCCCTTTCTCTCTATCTTCTGTCTCTCCCTTTCCCTCTATCCCTTTCTTTCTTTCTTTCTCTCTTTCTCTCCCTGTCCATTTCCTCTTTTCCTCTTTGGGTCAATGACTCTTTCTCTTGTTCTCCCTCCCTTTTCCTCTTATTTCTCTTTCTTTGTGTTTGTGTGTGTGTGTGTGTGTGTGTGTGTGTGTGTGTGTGTGTGTGTGTGTGTGTGTGTGTGTGTGTGTGTTATAAAGGAGAGAAAAGTAATATCTTTCGAAAGGGAGTGATCCAAAAAAAAGGGACACGAGAGGGAGATTGACACGACTAGCCTTTGTAAAAGTGTGTATCGGCTTGAGAGACTGTTTGAGTTGAGACCGCTGTGATTACACAGGCCCACTTCTTGCTCATCCATCTGCCCAAGTGGAAGGCGAAGAGGACGGGCCGGCTGTTTTTCCGGGTCCAATCTGCCCCTGTCCTTTCGCCCCGGCACGCGAATCACTGTGGCAGTGGAAAAAGATACTCCATTAGGTCCAACTCGGAGTGAAATCAATGCGTGACTTATCAAATGAAATAGGGGATTATGCGGTAATCACCTGGCAAACGCAACTGAAATTGTAATTATCCCCAGGTGCACACGCCCCAAGTGAGGGGAACCAAACTACTTGCGTGAGGCTAAAATGGCCAGGTGGGGAGGAAAAAAACACAACAAGCTATAGATGTAAGAGGCAGAGGGAGGAGACAGGCGGAATACTAATGGGGGAAGAGGCATTGTTGTGGTTGTTGTTCTCCTGAGGCTGTCAGAGAGGTAACAGGATGGCTCACTTTATTAGGACAACGTTTCTTACTCACCCCGCCTTTGAAGCTGGTCGGCTCTGCATGCACAGTAGCAGGCCTCCTTGACGATGACCCCACCCCGGTGGTTTTCATAAGAACGACCTTCCTGGTCAACAAGAGTGTTCCACAACGTGTATTAGAGTAAAACGCCACAGTGGACATCGGCCTTGCACCTTTTTTATTATTATTTTAAGGCATGACTAATGTAATCAAGTCTACATTGCGACAAGTAGCACAGGGCAGTGATACAAACGCAGGTTGCGTGGAGCTGATTGTTGTTAAGGCTTTACATCTGAAATCCTGACTGGACCACCGTCTGCATGATGGACAGAGCTAAAGGTTGAAAGTACAATACAGCCCCCTAGTGGATTCCAGCCAGTGGTACACTGCGATCCTGGGGCTGGAGAGTGTGGACTGAATTGGGATCTTGGCTCCCTCTGCTGATAAAGTAAATGATTGTTTACTATGATTAGATATTTTTTTACAAAGATCAGTCCTCCACTAAAGCTGAATCTCACTTCTTTTGAAACCAATTTTAAACAACATAATAGATTATACAATAAGATATATATGTAATGTGATATGACCTTTTTTTCGTAGTCACAGCACAGTACCATAAAAGATGGTAAAAAAACATACCTCACCACTGAGGGCCTCGTATTTGTGTGACTTTCCCCCAAAAAATGTCAGTTGATGAGGTAGACCTTAACATTAGCATTGAATGAAGTAAATATAGTAAAACCATTTCTCTAAAATATCATTGAAACCGTGTGGACCGGTAAGAGAGTTGCACACTAACACACCATGATCTATGATGAGCTGGTTAATACATCGCTCCAAAGCACCTGAGATTACATACAAACTAGCCGTCTTTAACAATTTCTTGTCTTTTGTCAAAAGCAGTACTGGGGTGTGCGGGTGGGAAGCCAGCTTCTAGGTTGCATCCCACCACACCAGTGTTTCACTTCGCCACCTTGCCCAGTGTCAATGGCCACACTCTCCCACTGCACACGTTTATGTGCTGTGATCTCTCACACCCACAAAGTGCCCCGCTTCCCTCACCTGCTCTGAAGGCTTATGCACTCTAAAGTACATTTTGAGGAAGGGGAGCTATTCCTCAGCAAAAGCTCAATGTGGGAGGCTTTTCCTTAAAAGATCACATTTTGACCATCACAATGAAACAGCAACACTGCCTGTAATGATACCATTAAAAATACCCAATTCATAATCAACTTGATGTTAAATCTTCCAGAGCAAAACGGCTGCCACTTCACTGATCCAGACAAGGAGTCCATTTAGTTTGATAGTTTGTTTGGTAGTTTCTAATTATCACCAATCTAAGTGGATGTGGTAGAGTAGACAATAATAAAATTTTAAGAGAATTAATTGCACTCTATCACATATAAAGTCAACATTGATCTCTTTCCTTTACACTTGGTAGGTTCTACAATGTCTGGGCTTTTCAGAGTTGTGTCACGGCCACTCCTCCCCATGGTGTGTTAACTCATAACACTCTTGACAACAGAGCGTGATTATGGAGCGCACCCAACACTTAACCATAGGAACAGTCTGACAGCCAGATGAGTAAGAAACAAGCGGCAAAGCTATTTTTTTCCTCAATGTTTATGTTTAATAACAAGTTACAAGATCAGTTTTCTACTGCAGTGTACAAGAAGAGCATGTTCTTTTGATGGAAAACAAGTGTAAGTTCTAGGTGAGGTCAGAGGGTGAAAAGGTGATTGGACACAAAGTCTGACACACTTCTCAAAAGCTGTTTATCCTGAGAGGTGTGCGACTCACACCCGAGGCAGTGCCACCCGAAAACCAACCCACCTCACACCTCAGTCTGGGAACGGAGCTGGGTCGGGAGGAAAAGTTAATCTTCCCTCGTACCAACAGAGCTCAAGCATAGACTTTCTGTAAAAAAACAAAGCATCCACCTTGTGGAATTGTTTCTCTAATCGTTCCAGAGAATGCAAGCTCTCTGCCATTTGAGCCTCTGCGACAAATGTTTTCATCGTGCCAGAGCCATCATCACACTAGCCCAAATAGATGAACAATAACATAGCATTTGCGGCAATTAAGGGGCACGAATCCCTCGATGTAAAAGAGGTGTCTTGACATTACACAGGTCATAGGTACTGTGCACAGGTCTTCACAAGGTCACAGAGCCTACTTCATGTGAGTCCCTCCAGGAGTGTAAACTATTCACACAGACAGTACCAACACCTAATCCAGAGGCCGAACGTGGGACTGTTCCCACAGCCCAACACTGTCAACACCTCACTCTGGGAATAGTTCAGGAGACTGGCAGGTTGGACTGTTTGCAGAGAGCCGAGAGGGTACGGAAAGTGAACTGTGATTGACTTCACTTGATGCCATAGATACTCCACTTTGGCCCCTACAAAGCTCTAATCGATTAGAAAAAAAGTCAAAATTGTAGATCGATTTGAAATCAATTGGATTGGTTGAGCAGCATTTGTTGCACGGACAATTCATGTCAAAATGTGCATTTCCTTCATTGTTTTAGAGGATTCACGCTTACACCTAATGGTTTTATGAAAGGTAATTTATAGGACACTGGCAGATCTACAATTAAATAACTGTACACCATCATCCAATTCACGTAATACATTTAGAGTGCACTGTATTCGTAAGCATCTTGGCATGTTTCCAGAGATGTCTCCCTTCACCTCTTGTGCAGACTTGTCAGAACTCACACTTTATTTGATCATACAGTCAAAGTACATTCCCACAGTGGGGCTCAACCCCTATCCACAGAAATTGTTCTGACAGTATTAAACAATTCACATTGATTAAGTTGAGCACTGGATGAGTTTTCGGTCCTGTTCTCCCCAGAATGTTACCATAGAGAAATCGTATTTAACAATTAACAAATCCGCTGTCACAGTAAGAGGCCATCAGACAATGTTTGTTTCACATTGCTGCGTCAAATCAAAATTAAATCAAATGTATTTGTATTGCACATTTCATACACAGATGCAACTCAGCGTGCTTTACACAAGGTTCTGCTTGTGCAGTGAAAGTCGTGTTCCAGGGTTGAAAGGTGCCACCCAGCTGTCTGGCACACTTATTCAAAGGTGTTTACCCCATGATGTGGGATTTCCTCACACCTGATTCCGGGCAACCTTAAAGCCAACATATATCTCACCTCACTGTGGGAACAAGGCACAGAGGGGAAAATGTATCTTGACTTGTTTTCTAAGTTTCAACATGTTTGATGTTTCAATATGTTTATGTTACAATGGTAGTAGCATGGCGAGAGAAACCCACATGCAGTAGCCGGATGAACAAAAGGAATGTAGTCGTACGCCAAACGACGGTAACGAAGTTTACTAATGAACACAATATAATGACCGCACAAACACCCAACCAAACAGTGCGACATATATAGTACAGGCAACCCAATGACAAGCCAACCCAAAACCCCACAGGTGCAATACATTAACCCTAATCAGTGTTCAGCCTGCTGCCTGGCTTGAGGCTGTTCCAGGACGTCACAGTTTATCTAATACCGTGTCGCAGTAGATGCCAAGAGCCAGTCAGATTTCAGATTTAGGTTAGCAGCCTGTTCGATTAATTCCCAGACCTTCACACATTGACAGCCATGTGTGATAACCTGGTCACAGATTGGAAGAGTGGAATCAATCAAGCGAAAATGATTCTCATTCACAGATTCTCTGATCATGACTTGCGCACACACTGTGTATCTGGTACTCCTGAAGGTGTCTGTGCTCCACTTCACAGACACAAGTGTGCAAACTCTTCGCACCATCGACAAGAATCACCGATCGTAGATTGTGCTCCCACGAGAAGGTCCGACGCCTTACCCTGGGAACTCGATGTAAACACTGGTGTAGGTTGAAGAGTTCACAGACTTGCATGTGTCTACTCATTATTTTCAGATGGATATTGAAAAAATAGAAATCGAGCACATTACAAAGTTTGTGTTATGTGTTGCCCAAATAAAACGATGCTTGTTTAAAGTAATTATAGTGAACTGGATAGGTTTACAATGGTCAAAAATAAGAATACCATGAGAGATGCGGCGGATGAATGACTGCATTTGTTTTGGCTAAAAGAGATATTTTGGAACTCTAAGGAACAACTCTGCCTTAGAGGTGAGCGGCCCAATAAAGTCACACTTTTTTAACCTGACATGAAGCACCTGTGTGTGCCTGTATAGTGGGAGCCCTGAAGGTGAAGTTGGGCTCTTTCATAACTTGTAAAATGTGGAAGCACACATCAAGATGTAATTCAAAGTAAATTGTAATAATAATACTAATCGATAGCTTCTCAGATTAAAGTGAAATGTTAAAAACATTCATAGTGCCACTGCCACTGATGACCATGAGGCCATTTAATAAAAGGCTATGGCTTCCCTCAAGCAGCCAACACAACAAACATTTTGTAGAATTTACTGGAAAACATCTTATCTGTGGCATAAATCAATAATCTAATTAACTGGACACCCTTTATGCAAAAAGATGAACAGAATGTCCAGAAACCTCTCAGCATGGCTAACTGAAGTGACGTATACTGTATATGGCATATAGGCCTACTGGGTTAATGGTGTTGTGGAATGGAAGTGCCATGCTGTGATCCCACCGAATTCCTTTATGGCAGCACTCTAAAGGCCCGACACGGAAACTTCCCTTTCATGCGCGTGCCAACTTGGCACCAAGGCACGTGGGTGCAGATCAATTAGGGATTGACTAACGTGACATCTAGTTCTACTATTCTAGTGCATGTCATTCACATGTAGAAAGTAAAATTTAATTACAGATATAACTAGAACTGAAAAATATTTTTTTAAATCATAAAACTTGAAGGATATTTTGAAGCTATGTACTTTATTACAAATTTCAGAATAAAGTATATTTCGAAATAAATTAAAACACGTTTATACAGACAACATTTGTCATGTTCTATAAAACATATGTACAGTAATTTACAATTATAAATTATGATTATTATCAATATATTAGTCTAAGGATGCAATTTTAAATGAATTAGTGCAGCATTTAATTGAGTTCCTTTTCATCGTCTTGCTCCTCGTCCTCGCTATCCTCATCACTACTGGAGTCTTCATACAGGCAGATGGTAGCTTGGACAGGGTAGTTTTGCAGTAGCTTCTCAGCGTCCTGGTAAAGGTAATCAAAGCATCTCGATTTGGGCCAGTATAATCTGAAACGAAAGAAAATCATGTTTAAGGGTTTGAGTAAAAAAATATGTACATTTGGACAGTGCAACAAATTGTCGATTTACAACATTGAGAACTGCAAGAGACCTTACTTTACTGGGTGTATGATTTGAAGACGCTTGGGTTGTTTTGTGTCTGATACACATTCCATTGTCTCTGAATTTGGCTGCAAAATAATTAGGGAAATGGCCTGTTAAAATGTTATGCACATTATGGATAATGGTGCATTATTATTGATATTATTATTGAACACGGATCTGAATATATATATATATATATATATTCAAAACGTACCTTAATAGTCAGATCCTTGTTTATATCCCATGGTCTCCACAAGCTTGTGGACTGTGGTTGGAAAAAGTTATCTTTGGCAAATCCACCAGTAAATCCACTCTTGGCGGTAAAGTTCTCCATTGTTTCCGATTACACTCCAGTGTAAGTCCTATGATCAGGTTAAATGAGAATGAACTTAATGTTGGGCTCTGTGCCTCTATTTATCTGGTCAGGGAGCCCGTGCCAAATTGCCCCGGCACCTCCCCAACTGCCATGCATGCGCCAGGGCAGTGAGGTGCGAAGTTGCACTTCGACAGACCTCAGCCATATGGCATTCGCCGGTTCTCTATTTGATTTGGAGATATAGCTCTCAAAAGTTTTTCTTAAAAGTCAGTGATAGTTCAAAAAGCCCAAGTAGTCATAGAATCTTCAAATCATCTTCAAGTCAAATCTTTAAGAAACCTTATCTGAGTGCTTCGACTGTAGCCCTACTTGCTAAACTATCGCCTAAAAAAATCATGTAGCCTAAACATATAGCTTTAGTCCAGTGATAGTCCAACATACCTAACATAGTCCAACATAGCCTAAAACAAAAATTGAAATTGAGAGTATACACCCAAAGGTAACATGTGAAACGCCTGTTGTGAAATGCTTGATTGCATACCTCTCCAAAATGTTAAGCCAAACGCCCGTGTGCAACTTCCATTTGGTTCTGTGGTGTGAAACAGCACGTGCCAACATGTCAAGCTGTTTCCAAGACAGAGAGGTATGGCGCCCGTTTGGTTAATATTTTGGAGACGGTGTGTTTAAGTGTTAGCAAGAAGTTGTCTTCTTGCGAAGACCATTTGAATAAGTTGGCAAATGTTAACTGGCCTGAGGGAAACGCTATAGTGGGAGGCTGTAAATCTCTTTATGTTGTGGACGTAGCCTGCATGAGAATTAATGAATGGACACAACAATTGCAATTAAATAACAGGACTGTGGGGATAAGCTTGTTGGGTTTGAACAGTCAATTTGTCTGTATTTTATAACTGGTGTATATATTGTATGTTAAATTCGTTGCAATTCCATTTCTAAATACATAAATAACGTGCTCTGTCGTTTTTTATGATGCATTTTTTGTGAAGGATGACTTAAGGGGCCGACGATCCGACACCTACAATACAAATAAGTATTTTATAGCCAATCATATCGAAAAGGTATGCAATCACTAATACTGTAACAGGATTTGGAAGAGTAAACCAAATGGCACATGTTAATTAGGTCAACTGATCCCTGCTGTGTCGATAATGACGTCCATAAACAAATTAGGCAGTGTGAGAGTCCTTCCAGCAGTTAATAGGATAAGAACTCTAAATGTCAGGTACAAAATATCAGATTTGATTTGGAAAGGTCCATGGTTATGGCTGATTAAAAGGAAATTCTTATTATGTTTCTGTTCGCCAGCAGGTGGAGACGTACTACTACCACTAGACGATCTACTATAAATGTAGATTTAATTTGAAAGTAATTCTAAAAGGTTACTCAAACCCAAGTGAATAGTAATTTATCTTGTTTATTTAAACAATAATTTTATGTTCATACATTTGTTGAAAAAAATTGTTTAATGGTGTAAATTCTGACTTAAAAAACGGTTTTTGAACAAGCACTGCTCATAGATACTTTGAGTTTACAGCCATTAAGACTTAAGCTAGAAAAACCATAGCCTATATTTTTTTTTTAATTGTAAATTTCATCAAAACAAATCTCTAAACTTTATGGGTCTATTAATCAAATAATGCTGAGTGTTTTTATGACCAAAGGACTTAAGATTGTTACAATGTTTTAAACTGTAACTTAGTTACATGTAATATTAAATATTTAACACCGGAACGAAACTCTTTTAGTGCAGGGAAAGGGACAAGAGGAGAGTATCAGAGACTGCATTCCTTAATGTTCTGTCACGTGTTCCCGCCATCCTCCTTTGACATGTTTCATGACATGTGACATGTTTCCGGTGTTAAACATAATAAGAATTTTCAAACCACAGAACTGGATTACAAATTAATGAGGTCTGCAAGGGCAGTTGGCCACACAACCACACACACACACACACAAATACACAAAAACACACACAGGCCCACTTCCACAGGCACACACACATAGTTTTCCTTGTTGACTGGTTAATTGGGTATAGAGCATTAACCTCTAAGCCTATGTTCCTCAACTTGTTCATTCTCTGTCTGCATGGTGTTACTGCTCATTCCATCTCATTCAGCCCCTCTGGGTCACAATAAACACTCTTCCCCGCTCTCTCTCTCTCTCTCTCTCTCTCTCTCTCTCGGGCACAGACACGCAGATGTAAACATCGGCGAAATACAAAGCAGCTTCACTCGCTCGGGGACACAACCCTGTGCTGTTTAATTATGCGTATTGTGTTACACAGGCTCTTGGCAAATAGGCAACGCAGAAGTGAGGCTCCGTCGTTGCACACACTCCTAAATGACTGTGGCGTTACCGTGGTCTCCGGCACCTTTGGATCAATGGGAGGCACGCTGTGAGAACTCCCTGCAGTGTTTAAGTGCTGCGACGATGAAGGAGAAGGACGCATGGCGGCCACGGGCCGACCAAAATCAATCGATGGAGGACCGTTTTGTCGCTCGCCGTGGGCAGTGGAGGTAGTACTTGCGAGCATTCTTGTCCTCCCACCATATGTCCCACGGCCACGGTTCCACAGCAGGATCAGGCCCACTATGACGATGTGTGGCGCCTCGTGTACGAGCCTCACGTGTTGGAGACTCAGTCGTTGGCCAGTGGAGGATTCGCACTGTGTTTACACAGCACCCCAGCCTTCTGTCGGTCGCAGTAAACCATGGCTTGAAAAACAAAGCTTTCAAAGCTTTGATCTTTTTGGTTTTATTGGAACTTTCTTCCTCTTTTACTCTGTGTCCTTCACCAAGTAGTCATAGTCCTCTGAGCTGTCACACAGAGATGTACTCGAAACAAACTCTCTGCTAAAACATTTCTCTCCGTGGCAACGGTTGTGACCGTGATATGCTCTGGTCCTTCCCTTATGTAGTGTCTCCATAGAAGTCTTTCTCCAACTCGTTTATCTCTGCCTGAACACAAAGGCGATGAACAACATTGATCTGTTATGCATGCTTACATTACATACCCTGGCATGTTAAAACGCCTAATTGCTGTTTTATTTGTCAATAGACTTCATCTTTGAGGAAACACTGTATATGTGTGGGTGGGTTGGTGGTCTAATTTGTGTTTTGTTCAGAAATGTCAGTTCACAATGAATGTTGTGTTCAAGTTGACCGTAGGAGATTAATTTCACAAGAATCTAGGCTTTTATAGAGTTGGCTCTTGTTGGTTCAGACGAATCATCCACTTGGATCTTTTCTCCAACCAACAATGAGTGCGTAATGGACCAGCGATAACAGTTGTTTGCCAATAGAATCACATGCTGCACAAGGAAAATGCAATATTTTCTAAAAACCAATAGTTTGTACCTGTCACATCAGTTTGCAGTCAAATGTATCATTTTTTTCATTGTTTTTTTTTATCAAGATTGCCTCCAAAGTATTGGCCATTTTGCAGCCAGCATTTAGTGTGAAGAACAAGCTAATGGTACCTAAACCATGTTGACAGTATTTTTCGAATACGTCTCACTGTGTATGTGCAAATTGTGTTATTTGCTTAATTAGACACCAAGTGTCATCGCTTCTTTGACAACCACCAATGTGCATCCGCTGTGCTCTCTTAACACCAGTTCCTTTTTTTTATTAAAAATATGTTTTTTGGTATCTTACTTAGCATTTCTGTTTAACTTCATCTGCCCCCCTTTGGCTGCTTCATCTCCTGTACCACTCTCACACTTTTCCCTGATGTATAATTCATGCCCTGACGGAGCACAGCTTTGCCAATGCCCACACCTGTGCTGAGTATTAAAGCTCCCTCTTTTTCAAGCAATATAATAAAGTGCCCCTGAAGTAAATGAAATAACTGATACCTCCATTTTCCCTCTTTCAAAAAGACAATAAAAGTCTCCGGAAGGATTCCGTTATATTAGGCTCGAAGCGAAAAGAAAATGGTGATATTTGCTTCCTTCTCTTAGCTCTGCTGGCCCCAACCCCCCACTGTGTTTTGTCAATCTGCAATATTGCAGTCCCCTGCGGTGCTGTCGTTGTCGATCGACGACTATACCTTCACAGTTGGTCACCAGTGATTTCGCCAGGTATGCCTAGCATGTTGTTATCCGGCCTTAATGCTAGTGTATTGAGTGAGGACCAACCATTCAGCATGGCGCTTTAGTACCATTTACTCCAGGTTTACTCAATGCCAGGGAATGTTTGGTTTGCTTTTCAAAACAAACTAGTCCTCATAGGAACACGGCCTTTCTTCAGATGAAAATGCTGTATCAATGTCGCCTCTTCCTTATACTTATACTTGCTTTATATGTTGTGGCTGTGTTCGGAACCATTATTGTATGGTCATAACCAATATAACAGACCTGTATGACATATTTCAAGAGTTATGCACACCAACTATGATGTATAACATCGGATGTTTTTTACTTAAGTATACTGTACACGTAAAACTGTTTAAACCAAATATTTATATGAATTTATCATTTATATGATATACTACCTCAAATCTTGCTGTGCACAACATTCTGAAATAAAAGAAAAAAACATAAATATGAAAGGCTGCATGTTCCATATTCACCTGTGTGTGTGTGTGTGTGTGTGTGTGCGCACGCGCGCGCGTCCGTGCGTGCGTGCGTGTGTGTGTGGGGGAACCACGCATGTCTGTCTGACAAAAATGGAAAACAAGGTGGCTCCAGATGCAAACGTCTGTGTGACAGAACCTAAACCTATACAGTCCCACCAACCTAGCCTCAACTGCAGAGCTGCTTCGTTCAAAGTTCAATCTATATCCCAATCTGTACATTAGGCAGGAATAAAGCGAATTGAGAGTTAACTGAATGGTGATGTGTCTGCAAACCTTTATTGTGGAGTCATTATGCTTGGTACATGTGAGCAACCTCCTCTCAATCTCTCAGGGTCCAATGTGAAGTATACAAGGCAGATACCCTTCTTGAATATCAACCATGTCCTGTCTGAATGATCAACGCATATCCAGGGCAAGAAGAGCACTCGGCCACATGGACATTTCATCTTAACGGCAGTTTATTGAGCTGCAATTTATCCAGTTTTGGAAAGGTGTGTAGATTTGAGATCTCCATCAGAGGCTCATACTGGCAGTTTAATCTAATGCTACTCCTATATTTTGTCTCTTAGTGCTCTACGGATCAATGGGCCATTCAGTATGATGAAGATTATTATTAATATTATTAATGATGATGATAAAGATAGTAACAATAAAAACCACCATATTGTATTTTCATTGCTAACATGCTTTACATGGTCAAATAACTCAAAGGGATACATACATAAATGCATAACAACAGGTAAAGAGTTACTTCAAATAATAGTTTGTACTGTACTGTTTACAATGTATGATAAACTACTGTTATGTACAGTATGTTTTCCTTCAGTGACCACCTGATAATACTGATAGCAGGGACATCTAGAGGTAATTATAGTTTAGCGGATGGTGCCGTATGTGTGTGTGTGTGTGTGTGTGTGTGTGTGTGTGTGTGTGTGTGTGTGTGTGTGTGTGTGTGTGTGTGTGTGTGTATGCATGAGTAAGAACAAAATAGTGGTGTGGTGAGTTTGACGCTGAAATTCCCGTTTGGTCATTGGTTCCCTTGGAAACAGTACGGCCATGCCAACAGAGATTTCATAGTTCTAATGCCCTCAGGTCTAAATAAGCCTCAAGGCCAATGAACTTAAATGTTGTAGAACTGATTAACTGGTAGAATGTAGTTTTTAAACAAGTGCTATTGGAATAAACGCTGTTTGACTTTCCTGTGAGATATTGTCAACTTAGGATTTGGACAAATACTACAAATTTACCCCAAACACTATTGGCCTTCGCAAGTGAGGGTGAAATATTATCTATTTTGTATTTTATTCTTCACTTCTCCCTCTTTGTTACAGGATTTTTTAATTGAACTTCTATGTGTAGCATGACTCACTAGTTTCTGCACAGGATGGGCTAGAGGCAGATGGCACAGGTTCAGCCAGTGGGAATCAATTACTGGACTAGACAGTCGGAACCTCCAGGAGATAAATTAGCCTAGAGAAGAAAATTTGGATGCAGGGAGAGAAAGACAGAGAGAGAGAGAGAGAGAGAGAGAGAGAGAGAGAGAGAGAGAGAGAGAGAGAGAGAGAGAGAGAGAGAGAGCAAAAAGTGTTTGTGTCTGTTTGTGTCTGTTTGTGTGTGAGTGTGTGTGTGTGTGTGTGTGTGTGTGTGTGTGTGTGTGTGTGTGTGTGTGTGTGTGTGTGTGTGTGTGTGTGTGTGTGTGTGTGTGTGTGTGTGTGTGTGTGAAAGAGAAAGAAAGAGAGAGAAACCCTTTTATTTTTATTTTTGGAGGCTCCCACTTTGACAGCTGCAGCTGAGCTGTCAGGAACAGGAGATCCCAGCACTGAGGGGAAGCAACGCTAGAAACCGCTTCGTCGTCAGACTGCACACAAAGCTACAATATCTCTCAATCTCATTCAGAAAATATGAATAATTCATTAGATTTAATTGTATCATATCACAAAGACTTCATTTCCCCAGGTATTTGCGCACCCTGCGTGCAGTCAGTCGCGTGTGATGGACAAACCCACTCAGGTAGGAGATACCAACAATAAAACATTCCTCTTAACATCCTCGTGCCAATGGAAAGGTGATGATGTATACAGCATGTGAACAGGAAAAAAATGGCCAGCTGTTTACTCTTATAGCTCAAAAGTGCTAAATAAATGTCCTCCGTTTGGACAGTGGTTTAAATGAAGTAAAAAAAAAAAACTCATGAAAGCTCATGAAACCCCAATATCTGAATGACCTTCAGTTCCAAGAGACTAGTGATAGGATCAGGGATCATGATGGGAGCGCACAGTCGTCATTGTGCTTGATGTAATTTGCCTTCTTTGTGTGATAAGAAAAATGGATACCTAGTTCTTTCAACTCCAAGCTTTTAGAAAACAGAGCATGTCTTCTTTTCACCCAAGCTTGACTGAGATAGAGTGATGGGTGAGTCACAGTGCATGGTGAGGAGGACTCTGTATGCTTGCTGCTTGGATTTGCTCACATATATACATATTTAAGATTGTACTGGTGCTATTAGTGAGGAAGATTATGCAATTTCTATTATTTCTTTAAAAAAATAAACTGAAGATATTGTGATATTGATAGCATATATTGTGATATAGCAGATACGTGAGTTTACAGACAGTCACCGTTATAGGGATTTAAAGGTTTAGGGAAACGTGAACTTAGTTAGATATGACTAGAAATTATATTGCCTTGAAAATCAAAAACACAAATGCATCATCACAGTTTCATGACAATTCATCTGTTCATAAAACATGCTATTGGACATGTAACAAGCTCATCTTGTGAGTATCAATATGGATTGTAAGTCATGGTTAAATATCATGAATTAATGTCATGTCATGTTTGCAACAATACACCGTAAATGTATTTGCATGTACATTCATACAATGAAAGCGTAATCGTGCAAACATAGTCCTATAGTTTACAGGTGCTTGTTTTACATGCTAGTTCAGCTCCTCTCTGATGCAGCATGTGGTCCCGCGCTGCTGCCCAACAGCGCTGTCTTATAACAGTTGTTCAGGCGCGCTCAGTCCCATTCTTGGAAATAACGGAGGTAAAGGACATTAACTGTTCTCCTAAGGGTTTATTTTTCTTAGCACGTGACACTTACAATTTCCGTTATAGCCTACATGATTTCTCACTGGACGCCTATTTGGAGTAGTTGGATTTTCGGAAAAGAGAAAGGATAATGAGTTTTGTTTGGCAGTTTTTCTTGTAACTGTAATGCGTTTGTAACAACTCAGAAATTCGTCAAAATGACAGCTTAAAACGGAGATCTGAGTGACTTTTTTTTATTTTCCCCCCTCGTTTTGTGGACCTTTGCTGTATGCATGCACGGCTCATTAAAAAAGTATAAAGTATAAAAAGTATATTGGCTCCTTTCCACAGGATTTTCTTTTCATCTTATTGGTCCCATGACGCGTTCTGCCTGACATGTCAGAATTCCACAATCAGAGCAGAGCAAGCGCTCGTGGAAGTGACTACGTTTGGCGGTATGAATATTACGATGATGAAGAGCCGGTGTCCTATGAAGGTCTCAAAGCACATAGACGTAAGTAAAGCCTACTGTAATATGCCTGCTTTTATTTATTTATTTGCGTTTATACATTGAGTTAAGCCCGCACATTTTTAACCGAATAGGTGTAACATGCCACATTTGCAAGCAGCAATGACACTTGTAGTCACTCTGTTTAACCATAAATATAACTTATACCTATATATTTTTGCATGCAGTAGGTCCCCTATTGATTTACCATGAGTAAAAAGGTATGTTTGGAAAAGCTAGCAACCATTGTCAAACATAACAATACACTTTTCTGAGCTAAGATCAGTGCATCATATTGTGTATGACACCCTTGGCTTTTAATTTCTGGTGTTGCAGACTCCATTGTCATAGGTTTCTGGGTTGGCCTGGCAGTGTTTGTTATCTTCATGTTTTTTGTCCTGACCCTGCTGACTAAGACCGGGGCTCCGCACCAAGAGTAAGTCTGCACTTTCATACTACCCCCCTTTCAGTCCCCTCAAATCTCCCGTCCCTCTGGTCCCTGGGAAACGTTCCAGAACCATGGAGAGCTCTATTCGCCAGCTTTGGCATTTGATTTCTGATCAAAGTAGCACTCCTCTGACTCACTGATACGGTGAGCTACACTGTTGCAGCCAGTACTGTTGTTATCCTGCCACTACAGTGGATAAGAGCATTGTGGGATAGTGCATGAAAACAATGATTCATGGAAGCCACAAAAAAAATAAAAAAATAATAATAACACTGTTCTGCTCTACTCTTAGAATTTGTACTTCAATGCATCTTAGTTATTGCTATATTTGCTTGTGGTGCAAACAAGTATAGCTTGGGTTGATTGAACATGGCATGAATATGAATGAAAACTTCAGAAGGAATATAAATGTCCCGAAGGATTGGAGGATGAGATGTAATCAGGAGCAATCATTCTTTACGTGTTATATATCACATAACATCACACATACAGAAATGCACCATGTCGTCACTATTACAATCAATTTCATAAAGTGAAGTGTACAATGAGTGGGGAGACACATTGTACACGTTTTTAGCATACCATCTTTGGCGTTTAAACAATCATCTATCCCTGGTTGGCCCTGCTCTCGTAACTCATTTCTTTGAAAGATTTGATGCACAGCATCCAAAAGAAAATCCCCACTGTGCTCAATTGGACCGCGTCCTGCATTATACACGCCCACCCCCCCCCCCCCACCCCCCTAACCTTCTGTCTCCCGGTCGTACCTTGGCAGCAACCCAGAGCTGGCTGAGAAGCGCACTCGACTCGGCAACGGTGTCGCCGACATCGACAGCCCTGCGGAGGACCCGGCGGATAAGGCCTTCGCTCGCCCCCTGCTGGAGGAGTCCCGCTCCTTCTTCCACTTCTACATCAGCGAGGAGGAGCAGGGAGGTGAGCCGCGGCGGGGGGCAAAGGGCCCCAGGGGCCAGGCCGCAGGGGGCCGGCGAGGCCGCGAGTGGCTGAGAGAGGCTGCCCATAGCTCTGGTGGGCTGGTCGAGATGGCTGAGGTGGGGACGGAGGGCCAGGCTACCCACCCTCTCCAGGAACTCCCGGAGGAGGACGTGTTGGGCCATTTTAACATTCCCAACTTTGTGAACTCGGAGCCCAGCTCCATGCTGGGAGAGGACGATCTGATGCTATGTGAGCCGCCCGTCAGCCAGGACAGTCAACCACACACTCAGGAGGTGCATCACATCATCAGCTGAGAACCCCCCACCTCCCCCAAAAAGGCAATATTTTGGGGATAACTTCAGCAAAGGAGAAGCGTTTCCTTTCTAGTCGGCTTGGCTTCACTCTCTTTCTTTCTCTATTTCTCTGTTTCTCTCTCACTCCCTCTCTCTGCGGGTCTCTCTTTCTCTTTTGGATTGTATAATACCGAAGCGGTCTACACCGACCACCCCCTTGTTATGTCAAACTGTGACATTATTCTCGCTCTCCCCGTCTCCTTCTTTCAGCCCAATCAACCATCCACATGAACTGTTGGTCCCTGACGCTTTGATGTCATCTGTAATAAATGACTTATTGGGAATGTATAAAGCATTTGACTAGCTCTAAATTCTAATATAAAAAAAGGTAAAAGCCAAAACGTTCTTTGAGCTGAGCGCTGTTCCTTTCCTCCTACTAGTCAGTATGTCATAGTGAATGAGAGAGCAGGGAACTCACCAGTGATGTTGTCAAAACTGTATTATTTCTTTGTTCTTATTTGATGGCAATTGTATTGCCTGGACCTTAACATTCTCCAGCGAGATGACATTTGGCACGCCATCAAGATAGAAATGTTTCAATAAATGCACTATACAATATGGGTATAAGTCTTAGCAATCGTCTTATCTTTATTTGTCGACCAGGCTAATGGTGGGTCGTCTCACAACCTATTTGTGCTGTGGCGTTCAGTTCTTTCTAATTAATATATGGATTCTGCTGCCCTGTGCTGGTTCAATAGTAATCTCCTTTTAACAGTTATTTTAAATGTCAGTGTGTGCGTGTGTGTGTGCGTGCGTGCGTGCGTGCGTGCTTGCGTGCGTGCGTGAGTGCGTGTGCATGCGTGTGTGTGGGTGGGTGGAAGTGTGTTTCTGGGAACGCTATGCAGCGATTCCAACTACTGTCCAAGATTTCCCACTGTTTGAAACAAAGATTGCCAGTTCATGGATGTTAATCTAGCTGTACCATTTGTTAGCTTTGCCCTCTAAAAGATAGCCCATTCCCTCCCAGACATTTACGGGGGATTACAGCTCCTGTAATGACATACACGTGTTCGGGTCAGACACTACATGACCTCTGCCAGCAGATACCTTGACTTCTCATTTACCCCACTAATCGTCTCCTGACGATTGCACTAAAGGCCGTGCCTAAGCCTCCGAGGATATTTGACTTGTGTGCGTTTGTGCATTCTGAATTTATGCAATACAGATTCATATTAAAAGCAGCCATGCCTTTCCAGTATTCATATGTTTACCACCAGGAACAAACTTCATCACAAACCAATTGGTATTCTTGGGAACATTGTCACAAATTGTACATTGAGTAAAAGGACATTGCTGCTTGACAAAGACATGTGCTGAGAATATTAGTGAGGCTATTAGCATTAAAGCAACATTAATGACTTTAAATTGTCAACTTGTATGCTAACAAACAGAGCTCATTAGTCCTTTTCTTGGCTGCAAATGGAAGTAATTATTCCAATATGAAAATGCCTTTTATCCGTCCTTTAGTCGCACAGCTAATGCTGCCTATGATGGCGGACGGATGTGTCACAGCAGGACAAATATTATTACACAGCTTTAGAGGTGAAATGATGGCTGAGGCTGAGGCATCTTTTGCCCCTGGATTACTGCGTCATATATTTGTTCTGGTGTTCTGTTCACTGTGCGCTCCCAAGTGACTTGGTAATATAAAGAAGATCAGTGGTTCCCAATCCAGTCCTCAAGTACCACTAGTCATTCCAGGTATTTAATCTTCCCAGTTTCTAGCACACCTGCTGTTATTTGCTGCATACAGCAAGGCCTTGACTAATTGCACCAGGTGTGCTGGCACTAGGGAAGATACAATTACTGGCATGGCTGGGGGTACTTGAGGACTGGATTGGGAACCACTGAAGTAGATGACCTAATGGGCAGCATAATATGGCAGCGGGTGGGGATTTGGAATATCTATATGTTGCTGTGTGTCATTTGGAAAGTGTCCATATGATATGAGCATAAATTCACTGGAGAAAACCAACTGGTTCCAGAAGGATATTTTCTATTGTAATTCCAAGTCATCTGAACACTTACTTCTGGTCAGAAGCAAGAACTGTTTTGCCTGTCCTTATCCATTTTCAAATGAATGTGTCAGGATTTCCTGTAGAGCCTGTGTAAAATCCCAATCAATAGACCAGCGTGTGTGGGTAGTTTCAACTCGGTGACTCACTGCGCTCATTTGTATGTATTTCCACTAAGAAATGTTTAAAACTGGACACAAAAGCATGCCTTCACAAAACTTTGTGTCAATACTTTCTACACGATGAATTACAAATTCAACGTAAACCTCAAACTTCTACTGCCTTTATGTTAACATTCTGAATGTTTAAGTGGTGAGTCACAAAGCTAAATCTTTCTGTTTTAGGTTTTGAGCTGGTGTTTCCACGGGAAGGGCCAGACCTCAGGAACTGCATGATTTTCTCCATATTACTTACACTTACATTGCATCAAATTGTATTACATATCAGTGATTCAGCTGTAATCCCCAAAAAGTCAAATCGCTAATCGTGATTAGAGTTAAGTTGTGCTTATGTTTTAGTTTTTTTAGTTTTTTTCAGAAACAAAAACATTCAGCCAGAAGTAGCTCTATGTGGGGAAGTGTGGATCAACTTCATAAAGAAATAAGACTAGAAATACTGCTGTATAATGTGAAGTGTGACGTTGCTTTGTTGTTCTAGGACCAGAGGGTGGAGCAACTAACTGTCACCCATTCTCTGAGTCATCCCCTCTCTGTTGCATATTTCTTTCAGACTGTTTTCAGGCATCAGGCTTGGCAGTCTGGAGGTTGAGTGAGTCTATTACAAATAAGGATGAAAAATATGCTGCCGGTGCTTCCTTGTAAGGGTTCTTGGTGAACAACATACTTTGAAATGTACAGTAAATTCTTTAAAGGGAGTGCAAAGGGATATAAGAATGAATTCCAAACTAATATATGGCTTCAATACGTTGCCAATCAAAGAACGATCTGAACGATCAAGACAGGCCTTTATGCTACACTAATAAAATAAAACCGAATTTACATGGCATTAAAAGGGACATTTACAATACATATTATCCATTCAACTTGTGTAATTACAATTATGTCACCATCACCTGTACACTTCATCTCAGTTATTTATTAAACATCCGCCACGTACCTGCCCAAGGAGTTTCAGTGATACATTTATTTCATTTTACTTTGCTAGAGATGGTACTTTCCAATCTACATGGCACGATGAGGTGAATACGGTGACATCCATTGGCAATGAAATGCCTTTAAGCTCATGTAGAATGGGGTCAAACACAACGTGGATTTCTTGATAATGAGCCTGGCGAGTGGTGACATAAGGCTGACATGTAATGTGTTTCAGCGTGCTGTTGCCTTGATTCGTCACAGCACCATAGCACATACGCCACTAATTAGGCCTTTAGACACAGAGAAAGCCAGCCGCTCACACCCCAGCGTAATGACTTGACCGTCTCGGCTGCAGTGACACAGAATCTGAAACGGCTAATGGTCGCAGTAGGCTTTGTTATCCTTTTCTATGAAAGCTTACTATTTTACCCTGTAACATGGGCCTCCTCTCTGTGGCTCTGCTTGGATAGCATACAGATTTGTGTTTCTTCTTCCTCTAATTCAAAAAATATTAAATGAGTTGTTGATTCAGGCCACATTGTTTTTGATATTTTAGCCAATCCCAGGTAAAGTCAGTCAGTGCAGCTCGTAAAAAAACGTTTAGCAGGCCTAAAATAAATACTACAAGTTCTGTTACACTAGGAACCTGTTCATCTGCATGGCGTCTTTATGAATTATTCGTTGTGCTCAGATCCCATAACTAGACACATTATACAAAGCGTGTTGTGAATATTTCATGTGGGGCGGAGGGATGCTGGTTTCAACTTCTCCAACATATATAATTTATGTGGTGTGTGTTTGTTGGGTCCCTTTACCTGGGCTATTTTATTATCGTGTGTGTGTGTGTGTGTGTGTGTGTGTGTGTGTGTGTGTGTGTGTTAGAGATAGACTGAAAGAGCAATTGTGTAGGGCGTGGGTGAAAGTAAAGAAAGAGAGAGGGTTAATATGTCCCTGACTTTTGTTTTTGTGTGTTTTACTGAAAGTATTGCACAAGTAGACTTACTGCCATATTACTGCTGTGTCGAAGGTCTTTTGTTCAGAGGTGTGTTGCCTGGGCTGGGCAGATTCCAAATGTACCTCTGCCTTCACCTGAGAACCATTTCACTCAACAATGTGACTGACTTAATTTAAATATTGTCACTTGACTTGAAGTGCTCTGTAAGTAATATTCACCAGGCTGTGCTGGTTACAGCCTGCCTTGTTTTCCAGCCTAAGAAACAGGTTACTTCAGTGTGCAAGGCGGTGACGCCGGAAAGAGCTCTTTCTTTTACCACCTCTTACTCAAAGTTGGCCGTGAAGGTTCCCTCTGACCGACTCCAACGAAAACTGCAAAGGATCTCGTTACAGAGCCATAATCATGGTAAGTTATTTAACTATGACAACAATTAGACCGTAGCACACAAGCCGTGTTCCAACTTGTTATTTTGACATGATTTGGGCGTGTAATAGTGCAGAAACAGACATGGTGTTTAGCAAATGCTTCAGATATAATTCCTTAGTCTATGTAAAGTGCAGGTCTTGAAGGCCTTTCGAGATCTCGGGTGTGGCTTTGTGATTGTTTATTCTAGCTTGATACCCCCCACCCACTCAAACCGTGCATCTTCACCCCAATCCCATCCACCGTTGAACAATAATCCTTACCCACAAAAATGGGTTGGCATAGTCACTTAAGATTGTGTTTTGATTTATTATGTTTAGACATTTTACATTTACTCAATACTGTGAGGCACGGTACAAATGCATCAATCATTATGAATATAGGTACAATGAGAGAGTTATTTATAGTTAGACTCCATGACATGATTGCGTTTTAAAATGACTGATTAATTTATCTTAAAACACTTACACAACCGCAGGTATCGTAAAATAGGCATTTAAATGGTTAATTTCCTCGACGCGACATGGAAATACTGACTAAATAGGCCCGCCAAATGTAATTTGACGCAGACTCTCTAACTGCACAGTGTTCAACGGGGAAGCAAGCGGCCAATGCGTCATTACCCTAGGAAAACTTTTACTTGTCAATGGGATCTACCCGACTTGGCATTTACCAATAAGAGGTTAGAGCACGCCTCCCCAAAACAGGAGAACAATTTCTGAAAGTCAAGTCATCTCGCGCACATTCCTCCGATTTCCCTTCCTGCCACACTCCTGATTCTCTGCATGCTTGGGCTGTTTTCGGACAAACGGAAACATTCAACACATCGTTTTAAAAGTTCATGCAATGCCTTGAAGTAGGCCAATGTTTGTTTTGGTTCCTGTGGATTTTAAGATTATATTAAGTATTCCACAGCTTAACAGCTGTTGACAGCCTGAATTTGGATTGGGATAAAAAGTTTTTTTTTCCCCAAAAAAAGTTTGGGTAAGTTGTTTTTAAGATAGGCCACATAGGATTTTCGTCTGTGTTCGTTTTTCAACTGAATTTGACACTTGCAGAGAAAAACTGATGCGACTCTTTTTTTTATTTTCTTACTTCAGAGGAATGATTATGTTTTTGTTCTATAATCTATAGGTGTCTTTGTTTTAAAACATGTTCACAACCTACATAAAGAGTCTGAATGATATGGTTTTTGCCACGGTAAGCTTACAGGTTATAAGCACTCCTGCATGCTTTTTCGGTCAAGAGTTGCACGGCTATAATAGAGACCCAAGAGAAAGAAAAAATAAATAACCTTTGGACCCTGAACCAATACTCCATGTTTTCCTCATTCTTCATTTTTTAGGACAATGTATACATTGTCATTTATAAACTGAAGGCCTCTATTCAATGAAACTGTATGCATGTGTGTTAATAACTCCTGCCTGTGCAAATCATTGCCTAATGAACTCCTTTCTGCCTTTCTCCAGTCCCAGAGCCCAGAGGAGGAGCCCAGTCCTGGGGTCCTAGGCCGGATCGGGAGCTGGCTGTCTCCCTGGAGAGGAAAGAGCTCTAGCAGTTCCACAGAGGATGCCTCCTCGACCAGTGTGCAGACCCCCAGGCTACAGGGAGAAGAAGAGCCCCCAGAGGCTCTGAGTGGGCCCGGGAAAGGGGAGCAGCAGCAGCAGCAGCAACAGGAAGAGGAGGAGGAGCCGGGCCAGAGCTCACGGCCCAACCAGCTCGGTTTCTCCAGGGATAGTTTCTCCAGTCAGGGCGACGCCTTCCAGTCTGCCCAGAGGGACGGCTCCCCCCAGGCCAGCCACGGCGACAGCTCCCAGCCAGGAGGAGGAGCAGGAGCTGGAGGAGGACGGATCACAGGGGAGGTGCGTGCTGATCCCAGAAGCCAGGAGAGGGCGAGGGACAACAGAGGCACGGGCAGCCAAGCGAGCGGGAATGCCAGTCAGCTGACAAGCCTCCAGTCCCGCGTGGAGCAGGGTGTGGCGTGGGAGTCGGCCAGGGCCCAAACCCAGGAGCGGCCCCAGGCAGGCAGGACTCTGCGCGTCTACCTCGAGGAGACCAGCGTGAGACACAACGCCGCAGAGCCGGGCAGCGGGCAGAAAGTGGTGTGCACCAGGCTCCAGAAGAACATCCGCGTGCAGTCGAGGCAGTCCAAGAGTCTCGATTTGACAGACGGCCCCGACGCCGAAGGACAGGAGGGGAAACGGACGGTGTTATCGCCCCCGCTCGGGGTCAAAAGCTCTTATAGCGCCCTGGTGGGACTGACCCTAAAGTCCCGCCAAGACACTCGGACGGTCTCCCTCGAGGGCTCGGAGGCCGACAGCATGGGGCGTAAGAACTCGAACCGGAGGAAGTCCCGGAAGAACTCCCAGGGAGACGGAGGGAGCAGCTCCCAGGAGAGCACGCTAAACAGGGCCAAGGCCTCTGCTGTCACCGCAGGCTCGCCTACTACATCAGATAAGCCAGAGGTAAGTCCACAGGCTCTGCGGTTGGAGACTCAGCCAGGCGACTCCACCTCCACCGGGGATAAACCTGTTTCTTTGACCACGCCTGAGGGAGGGAGAGGTATGGCTACCTTTTGCGCTATGCGTGTGGCAGCGCGTGCCGACGAAGAGGCTCAAGACGACCTGGATACGGGCTCACCTGTTCTGGCTACGCTAGCAGCCGTGGTTGATGGGGTGGACGACATGGACATGGAAGACAGCGCCGGTGAGGTGGTGAGGAAAACAGAGAGCGCCGAGTCCAAACGCAAAAGTATTAAGGTGTCTCGGAGTGAGGTGAAATTCTTTGCCAAGAAAGTCTTTGTGAACTCTGAGCCGAGTCCAGAGAGCGAGGGGCGTGACTTTACAACGGATAGAGCGAATGCCGAGCGCTTGGGCAACGATAAGCCAGCCACAGAGATGAGTACGAGGTAAGTGTCTACCTGGGGAAGAGTGACTAGGCTCGGAAAGTAGTGCTGATGATCCTTGTAATCATTCTGCTCTATTCTAACCTTGTCTTTTCTAAACGCTAAGTTCATTTAAAGAATGAAGTTAAGTGATGTTGATGTTGTATTGAACAGAACTGAATGACCAAGCTGAGTCTTAGCAAAGATAATTACAGTTATCAACCACAATACTTTACATGTTTGTGACTGAGGCATTTAAGCTCATTCAAAAACGTATGAAGCCGTCGTAAACATGGTTGTAAACAACAGAAATACCTTGTTTTTCCAGTGCCAGACACTTGAAAGTTGAGTATAAATATAATCACTATTATGCACATGTTTTAACATTACCATATTTCACAGATTCCAAAGACTTGTTTACAATCAATGTTTATTTATATTAAGCAAGGATTAATAATAATAAGGCTTAATTAAGCATAGCTGCATCAGGTGGTGGGTAATAACTTTTGGAGAATGACTTGTTTACATCATGAGCATTGTTCTTGTTTATGTGATCTCTTCCACAGACCTCCAGATCTGAAAAAGGGAAAGGAGCAGCCGAGGCCCGGGCGAATTGCAGATAAGATCTGCCTCTTTGAGGGCAAGGTTGTAGGGGGTGGCAGGGGGACCCAAGAGGCCCCGAGAAGCGCAGATACCTCTCCAGCCAGGAAAGTCCCGGAGAGACTTCAAAGCGTAAACAGGGACTTTGGGTCGCCAAATCAGAGGGTGAAGTCGGTGGAGCGGGGTAACTATGCCAGGTCTAGCTCTGCTCCCCCTGTGAGGGAGAAACTAACTACCGTCAAGGAGCGAGCAAGGAACTTTGCAGAGGCACTCAACACAGAGGACAAAACACCTCAGACATCTGCTATGACGGGAATGCACCAGAAGTCTACTACTTCCGTTACAGTGGCTAAGTCAACAAAAACAGAACAGGACATACAGGGAAAACTGGCCAGTGTGCAAACGAGTGAGACCGCCGTCAAGTCAGAGAAAGGATGCATGCCAGCAGGGCCAGATAACAGCGCGGCAGACATTGTTATGCGGCAGCAAGCCGACACCAAAACAAAACAAACTGACACCTCCAAACCAGGGGACCCTGTAAAGCCTACCCAGACTCACCTCGTTAGTCCATCCACAGGGCCAGGTGACTCAAGTGAGCCAGACCCTGAGGTAAACCCGCCAGCTAAAACCCCTGCCAAGTTAACTTTCAGAACCAAGAAGAAGAAAAGCAACTCCAGCGTTCCAGTGAGCCCCACTAGTAATGAAGTCAAACCAGGGCCCTCAGCCAGTGAGCAGGAGGTGCTTGGCAGCAAGCCAGGGGGGGCGGGCTCACTTAATTCACCGAAGGACGTTATCTCACCTGTTGAGCCTGTCGTAAAGACGGTGACATCACCACAGTCAGATAAGTCTGCGGGGGATACAGCTGATGAAAAGACACTGTCAGTCAGTATTAACAGTAAGTCAGATGTGTCCAAGGAACAAGGAGAATCAATGCCTATAAAGGTCAGCATGCCTGGCCAGACCGCGAAGGAAAAGAAAGACTGTGCCTCACCTGCCGCTGTCGCAAACGACACCGCCCCCACTGCTGACCGGGACGGTAAAACAAAGAAAGCCATTGTAGTGGAAGCCAATGTATTCTCTCCGAAAGGCGAGAAGGCTGAGGGGCACAGCTCTGCTGTTGTTCCGGGTAAGGGAAATGTCTCCCCCTCGCCCCCATCCCCAGCCACAAAGAAAGAGCGGCCTCCCGTTCTAGGTCCCAACCCTCTGAAGCTAGTCGCGACCGTTCAACACCCAACGACAGACAACCAGCTAAAGCAGGTGGAAAAGAAAGACACGGGAAAGGGCGAGAGAGAAAACAAAGGACATGGGGGAAAAGAGAGTTTACCGCAACCCGAAAAGAAACAACCAGAGAAAATTCTACAGCATATGATGCCGGAAATAATCTCGGATACAAAAATATCCTCCGGCAGTGAACGCAGCACCCCAGAGACGGGAGCGAGCGAAACACAAAACCGAAAGGACCCGCTGCCCATTAAAGAGACTTCAAAAGCAGAGCCCACACTGCCACAGCCAGCAGGGCAGCCCTCTGAAGTAGCCACTACGCCCCCGGCTTTGTCGCCTCAAACACGGCCGAGCGTGCCGACAGACGCTGCGCTCTCAAAAACAGACCCAGGCAGAATCCCCAGTATCGTAGTCACGCAGGCCGATACAGCGCAGACACAAACGTCGGATGCTAAACAAGCCGCAGAGCCTTTGAACAGCGTGCCAGCGGCAACAGGGCCCAAGCAGGAAGCGCACACCAAGGTAAGCCTCGCGAAAGAAAAACAACCAGCGGCTGCTGTCACAGCAGAGATAAAGGATCAGCCCCCATCTGTAAGGAAAACGGAGATGGCTGGGGATTGTACAGGCACAGCCAGTGAATCTGCCGCCTCTAAGCCTAGCGGCAACGCACCTGCGGTGTCGGATATGACAGCAGGAACTGTGGTCGATGCCCCAAAATCTGCTGGTTTCACTCGGGGAAAAATAGCAGCCCCCGCAAATAAACAAGGGGAGGAGAAACCTCCTGCCGCTCCCCACAAGGGAGCCGTACCGGACCCGGGGGGGCCAAAGTTGGGCGTGGAGAAGAAGAGTGGTGATGTGGTTGACACCGTGGCCTCGGGGGCCAAAAGCACAGGCAAGGCTGCGAAAGCGGTCCCGAGCCAAGCGAGACAGGAGGAGAGACAGGCGACGCGGTCGGTGCCCGGCGGCAGCCCAACCGAGGCGGCCAGGGGGGCGGTTAAAGCCAGCCCACCCGCCACTGCTTCCACCGCCAGCAGTAATACGGTCGCCGAGGCGGCTGCGGACAAGAAAACGCCCGCCGGCAGCGAGCACAGCGCCCCAGAGACGGGGGCAAGCAAAGCACAAAGTCGAAAGGACCCGCTGCCCATTAAAGAGGCTTCAAAAACGGAGCGCAAACTGCCACAGCCAGCAGGGCAGCCCTCTGAAGTAGCCACTGGTCCCCCGGCTTTGTCGCCTCAAGCACGGCCGAGCGTGCCGACAGACGCTGAGCCGTCACCCGTTGTACACGGGGACCTCCACCGACCACCGTCTTCCCAGAAAGCCAATGGCGGCACACCAGCCTCTTCTCTTGGCTCAGCTAAAACCACAAAGTCTTCCTCTTCAGCGGTGACCCTCCACCAAAGGTCGGTGGCCCCTAACAAGTTCCCCCCGGGCTTTGTGCTCGGCCCAGGCATTCCCTCCCCCAAACGAGACGCCCCCTCTAGCTGGTTGGACGTGGACTTCCCCCAGCAGAAGCTTCGCTGCCCGGAGCCCAAGCTCAGCTCCTCGGTGAGCGAGAGCGACCTGCTGGACACGTCCGGGGACTTGGAGGACGACTTTGTCGAGAACATCAAGAAGCTGTGCGCTCCCTTCTCCCTCCCTCCACGCAAGCACAACCACCTGCGGCAGCCTCAGCCCCGCTTTGCCATGCCTGCCATCCGGGAGGACCGCCTCGAGAAGAGCCTGGACCTCAACGAATTCAAGTTTGGCCTGAGGAAGGCCAGGGAATTTGAGTCGACCGCCAGCCTCCTGTCCAAGCTCCAGAGCTCGGACCCGAAGACGGGCCTGAAGCCAGCCAGGGTCAGTGTGACAGAGAGAAGCAGACTGCTGGGAATGATGGACAGTCGCTCCAGGCTTCTCTCGGACAGAGACGACGCCGCAGAGGAGACGGAGACGAAAGAAGACAGCGGGGAGAGGAAGGCCGAGCCGATCAAGGTGAAGTCTCGCTTGGAGGGGAGCTGCATCCTGAGCAGCCTCCGGAGCTCCAGGGGGAAGCGAGCTGGGGCTCAGAGCGAGGGGGTGCCCTCCCCGTCTGGTGATGTATCTCCCTGTGAAGTCCCACAGCTCAGCCCACCAACAGCCCCCCAGCTCAGCCCACCCACAGCCCCCCAGATCAACACATCTACAGCCCCCTGAAAACCCAGCCCCACCTACAGCCCATAAACTCAGCCCACCTACAGCCCCCCGGATCAACCCACCTTCAGCCCCCAGCCCAGTCCACCTTCAGTCGCCCAGCCCAGTCCACCTACAGTGCCACAGCTAAGGGCCACTTCCAGGCACCACACCGCCCCTGCCTAACTCCACCTCTGCTGAGGCGCTGGCCAACCAGAACTCTACCCTGGGCAATGGAATGGCTGAGCAGTCTGTGGTGTGTGACTCAGGCCCTCCACTTCCCTCTCTTTAATGACATCAAGCTGCCTGACTATTTGGAGAAGTACCTCCCCAAAGAACCTTCCAGAGCAGAGCAAGC